>JAOQMR010087303.1:0-14406 GCA_027563865.1 Erythroxylum pelleterianum
GTTACACTTTTATGAGGAAGTCAATTTATGATTTTGGTGTTTTGGCTAAGATGTGCTCGCCGCCAATATGAACTAACGGCATCTGACACCTTTAGAGCTTCCAGCAAGGCTCATGTCTCAGGATGTTGGGTTCCGGAATCGGGGTCCAACACCAATAATCATTCTCTTTGTTTATTCAACTAGTCATTTGTTATTAAACTTATGAAAATGCAATACCTTCTAATAGATACACACATTCCTATGATTTAATCTTCTTTCTCCTTTCTATATAAAATAATACTTAACATTTACGTTTTCTCAATTTAGTCCGCCAAAAATAAAAGAACTAAAAAAAACACTCCCACAAATTACAAAATCACTTCTAACCAACTCAAACAATCAAAACCTTACAACCTAATTACTCCAAAATTAAAACTTGTGATCTCACAATTTAGCAATCTCTCCCCCTTTTTATTATTTTCTTTCACAAAAAAGGAAAGTAGACACTAACTAATTGAATTTTTATTGACAAAAGTTTTCGTCATAACAAGTACGTAGGCTTTTAATAACAAAACTTAGTGATAAAAGAAAATTTGACAATATTAATATATTAATAGTGACATTTAATCCAAACAATTGTATCAATCAATTGTTTTTTTTTTGTAGAAAGTAACATATCAATCAATTGTTTTGCCACAACAAATTTCATATCTGTGACGAAATAATACTTAGGCACAAAAAATTGTCACTAAATTACAAATAGTAGCGATCATAGTTATAGTTTGGTGATTGTGACAATATTAAATAGACACTAATTAATTGAATATTTATTTACAAAAGTTTTTGCCACAACAAGTAAAATATTGTGTGACGATAAATCGTTTCATCATAACAAGAAAAAAATATTAGTGACCAAACTAAATTTTGTTACAACAAATAGAAAATATTAGTTACCAGCATATGTTTTGTCACAATTACAATTAATTCCCGCAAAAATTATTTTCGCGCCAAATTTCATAGGCTTTTGGTAACAAAACTTAGTGATAAAATAAATTTTAACACTATTAATATATTAATAGTGACAATTTAATTATGAAAGATACTAAATTGCCACAATTACCATTGTATTAGTGACAAAAATATAAAATCATCACAGATAATTCAAACAATAACGTCAATCAATTGTCTTGGCACTAAAAAATTTCGTATTTGTTAACTTGAAAGGAAATAATTGAGGGTTTTAGACTTCATTATTTATATTACTTTAAATGCTCAATTTGTTTTACGATTTTAAACTGTGATATTCCTTTTTTCTTACCCTTAGCCCGGCCTCATTACAACCGAAATAAAGAACTTCGGATTGAAGTTTATGTTTGATATAAGTGGTGGAGATTGGATTAGTAAGCAAGCTTATGGTAGATGTCTTACATGAAATGAATGACGAGTGAATATATCCTATCTTTGAATGTCTGAGAGGATGGAGAGTGGAGTGAGTATCTATCACACTTATTGATGGTTCTTTGAATTGAAGTGCTTGTTCATTTTGGCTAAATATGTGAAGAATGGCTTGTTCATGGAGTATTATAAGTTTCAAGTTCTTAGGTTGTTTTTTGAAATGATTGTTGATAACTTTGACTATTATTTGGAAAAATTGTTGTTTCCATTGTTGTTCTTGTATAATCTAGTGTTATTTATTTTGCTTGAGGACAATCATAGTTTAAGAGTGGGGGAATTGATGTGTCTAGTTTGTATTGCTTTTAATTGCTTTCATATCTTGATTTTGGTTATAAATCCTTGTGTTTTGATCCAAATGTGAGATAGATTAAGTGAAATTGGTGTGGATGTTGCATGAATCCTAATTTTATGAATGTGACATGAAGAGCATGTGTAAGTCACAACCGTGACTTACATCCACGACCGTGTATGTGTATTTCACAGTCGTGACTTACATGCACGACCATGCATGTGTGAGTCACAACTGTGACATGTAATGCACAACCGTGACTTACTTATTTCCTTCATTTTTCATGTAATGTTTTAGTTATTGTGTAGCAGTTGCAGAGGTTGAGGGCATGAACCCCTAGACGTAAGAGCTTACTATAAAATAGAAGGAGAGCGTGGCGGCGAAGACATCTTTCATTCATTCTTCACTCTTCACACTTTACATATAGACAGACACATTCGGAGGATAAAGATATAGAGAGGGAGGCAGAGAAAAGAAAGGAGAGAGAGAAGAGTGTCGGGTGAGAAGAGAGAAACATAGTAAAGAGGTGGAAGCTTAGGACAAAAGCAAAAAGCGAGAGCTGAAGCTAAATCTCGGTGAACTTGAGCAACCATTCATCTGAGGAAGAAGAGGGCAGAGGCAGAAGGCGAGAGCCAACACCAGAGAGCTCGACTTTGGCAGGATACCCACCACCAACTTCTGCATCCGAAAGCCTTCATTTTGTTTGTTCATCTTTATTTCATCATTTGCTGATAATGTTGAACTCATTTTTCTTTTGTTTGTTAACTTACTTTCTCTGTTATTGTTCTGTTGCTTATTAGTCCATCTTTAGTTTATTCTTTCTGTTCATTGCTTTTACATTTTTCTGTTTACATTTAACATAGGACTGAAGTGTATAGACATGATGAACTATGTTCATGCTATGATGGGCTAATATCTTTAGCTTGAGAATTATTGTAGCTATTTTAGTCAAATATGCATGATTGAGGGATTGTGTTGTTGTCTTATTTTTGCTATAGTCTCTGAGCTGAATGGATGTAGTAGCATGATCAAACTTTGCATTATTTTAGTACTAAACAAAGGATCGAGAGGAGAAGTTTAATATGGAACTAGAAACTATAGACGCTTAGGTTATGAATTAGAAATATATTAATTTAAGTGGTAATTAGTAGTCAGGTTCCTAGAATTAATTCGGATAATAACTTGTCAAATGCAAAACCTAGATTTATTCTATTATTTGAGTTGGTCTTAGAATCTGACTGTTAAATTTAGTAAGAAAATTAACCAATTATTTCCCTTAATCATGCATAGGAGATTAAATTAGTGAAACTAGTTCTCAAGAGCCTTCCATCTCGATTAATTTCTTTATCTTTGCTTTCGCTGAATCATTTACTTTTCAGACTAATTTATAATTTTCTTTTAAAGCCTTCACTCAACAATCGGGATAGAGTATCTAGTATTACGTTTATTTTTGTTTTTGCTCAAAATTAATTTAAGTTAACCAATTTCACCTATGTGGGAGACGACTCTGGGTAATCACTACAACTACCTCGTATACTTGCGAGTAAGATGACCTAGGTAATTTTTAGAACTTTATTGGCATAACACCAAATTTGTGACTTGTTATATGTAAACGTTGTAGAATCAGCTCCTTAACTACTTATATATAGCAGTTAACCTATTACAAGTAAGCGATATAAAAGTAGCTTTGTAAATATTGGTTAACCAGTTATGGGTAAGCGATGCAGAACCAACTCCTTCACTTTATGTCTAATGTATCATATGGTAAAGAAACTAGTGGTGGGCTATATTGAGTAAGGAAAGTCATGTTCCGCCACTATTTATGTTAAAAATGATTTGAGAGGCACCTTATGGTACCAATTCTAGTGGATGACTTATTTTCAGTATAAAAGTTTTCATAATACTTATCGCCATCATTGTTTGTTGGTTAAGGAAAAAGAAAAAAGGAGAATGGAAACTTTTATATGATGAGTTTAATTTCGAAAAAAGCCTTTCGAAATAGTATTTTAGAAAAAGTGAAATTGTTCTTTACGAAATGTTATTTAAGTACCAATTGTTATGATGCACGAATAGATTGTTATGAAAAATGCTTTACCGTGAGCTTTATGATTGTATGGGAATACTGCATTTATGTTGTTATGAAAAGTTTAACATTTTTGTAAACTGATTACACTCTCTGAGCTCTTTTGATTTGAAATGATTAAAACATGTAATGATTTGATATGTGATGCCTTAAAATTTTGGAAAATTGGAAATGTGACCGTCTTAACATGCCCTTTTGTAGAGTATTCAATCACAATTATTTTGTCCCATTTCATTTACAAACATATACAGTTTCTAATGTCATTTCATTTCTAAAATTCATATGTACATTACACAATAGTTTAGTGAATACAAACATTTCATATAATCATTTCAGAATAATCCAGGCATTCAAATCATCAACATGTACACAAACATTTCATATCATTATATTAACTCAATTTAGTCCTTCTTGACAATCATTCATATGATACATGTAATGATATAAATATGCAAATGCACATGAGACTCCACTTTAATTTTTATTTTTGTTATGACCGAGCACCT
Source organism: Erythroxylum pelleterianum (assembly GCA_027563865.1). Classification (NCBI taxonomy): domain Eukaryota; kingdom Viridiplantae; phylum Streptophyta; class Magnoliopsida; order Malpighiales; family Erythroxylaceae; genus Erythroxylum; species Erythroxylum pelleterianum. The sequence goes on from JAOQMR010087303.1 coordinate 4,313, forward strand.
ATTTAACTGTCTCGTATCCCTTGTGGGTACCCGGCTCATTTCAGATACTTTCCATTCCCATTATGGATACTGAGCTTATTAATCGTTAAGCTTGTGGTGCTTTGTGCATATTTCCTGAGCTTTAAGCTCTGTTTCACTTTGGTCACTTAGGTCATAACTCCTTTATTTGATCGTGCATATTCTTGTGATGGAATGCATCATTTCACATAATATGTTATCAATAACTTTCATTTAGTATGCACAGTCATTTAGCATATTCATCGGATCCGAGTCTGGCATTCAACATACAGTTGCGAACACCTTTTCCATATTCACATACATTTAGAAGCACTTCCAATACAATCCTTAATATCAAACTCCTCGGACCAACAATTTTCAAAATTATCACAATCATATTAGTAATAATTCAGTAATTGACATTAATCAAACAGTTCAATCATAGTGAGAAAACATCTAGATTAATTCACAATACGCTCCCGATAAGCTATTGCCTTAGTGACCCCATAATGTCTAGATGCTAACGATCTACTTGTGCTTCTTTAATCATGCAATATACACATATAGTTCACACATTACTAAGTTGATCAATCATATGATTAGTCAATCATACACATGTTTATATGTGTTATGTTCAATGCATACTCAATTGACTATCCCGGGTATGCATCCTTATTCACTAGCCTTGATCATTCATTCATCATAGCTTGTATATATCTAGTTTGCAATTAGGTTTATGCCTTAAGTAAGTTTGGTTACCCTCAATTCATCAATCATACATTCATCAATCCTTTCCTAGCATTATATATTCACACAATTTCTGAATTCTCATTCAACCATATCTATTTCATTACTTATATCATTTACATTCATAAGAACATATTTATACTATTAACAACTCATACTTCCAAAATTATTATACATTGATATCAAATAATCCATTCCTTAATTTATAACCTCAATTAACAACTTAAACTTATCAAACACTTAATCAAGTAACTTTCTAGGTTCATTTCAATTTTCCAATCATGTTCTAATGCTCCAAAGTAAAGAAACTTACCATTATATGGTTTAACCATCACATAAAACACATTATTTTCACTTCAAAGCATTGCCCATGATCTTGGGAAGGAGCTTATGTAGCTCCCACCATCATGAGATAGGTAAACTGAAGGTACTCCTTCATTTTCCTTCAAAATTTTTCCAGCTTTTAACATCTTCATACCAAATTCATACATCTTCATCATAGTTCATTAGTTATACCTCATTTATACCTTAATTATACTTCAATTTCCTTATCAAGTTCATCTCTAATTCCAACTTAAAATCATTCAATTGATAGCTTATAAACTATTGTCTTTCATGCAACAAAAATCAAAACAACAACTTTCATTCACTATCATTCACGTAGTCCTAGTTGTTAGACTCCATTTTCGGTGCCCAACACTTGCTTTGATACCACTCATGTTGGATCCCACTTGTTTTCGGAACCCAACTCTTACTCTGATACCAGAAATATTGGATCCCGTTTCCGAAACCCAACTCTTACTCTGATACCATACATGTTGGACTCCGCTTGATTTCGGAATCCAACTCTTGCGAAATTATGAAACGTGAGCGTATTCCCATGAAATCTCCTTAACCATCATCGATTCATCTTCTTTCTCATAACATCCCAAAAATTTCCTCACAGTTTGTTTAATGGCGTGCCCATACAAATCAGTCACCATACTCGAACTCATTTATCCTATTTGTGAACAGAATTTGGAAATCTTCAAACCAAGTTTCAATTTAACTTCTTCAAAGAAATTATATCTCTAAGTCTCTAATTTGTTTTGAAGCAACAACCATCTTAATCGGAGCTCTATAGATCAAGATATGCTTAAAAAGCCAAAGTGTGCTTATACCCCAATCATGCTCTCCCAACCAATCCTTCATTTTCTTTCCATCAAACTTTTCCAAATCAACTCTAAAAGATACCAATTTTCATAGAGAGATAGGAAAATGTGTTAGGAATCCATTGCTTGAAGAATCACTTCATTTTGAGGTCGGATGATGAAATTATGGCCAAAAGAATCCAACATGTTTATACCCTTAATCATTTTGTACCTGTCTTGGTGCAATTGCCATAACTTTGACGATAGATGTCAGATTGATTTCATTCTTGGACTATTGGAAAGAAAACTTCGCGATCTACAATGGTTATGAAGACCACGAAGCGAGATTCTGCCTTTAAAAGGGTCAAAATCGAGATTTACTATAGCTGTCCTGTGAATGTCCATTTAATGGACATCTATGTCCGTTTAACGGACATTGTCGGGCTTGGGGGCTCTTTTTCACCCGAGAAGGTCCGTTTAACAGACATAAAGTCCGTTTAACGGACATGGGTGATGTTTTGGGTCATTTTTGACCCCCAAAGGTCCGTTTAACGGACCTAATGTCCATCTAATGGACATAGGGGTTCCCCAAACCCCTCTAAAGCCTCTCCAATGCTTCCTATATCCAATCTAACATCATATTCACTCATAATCTTCCCAAATTCAACTCTTCTAGTGCCAAATCACTTCATATCAATTCAAACACCAAAATTATCTCATAAAACTCTCAATTGTCAACCCATTGGATTCATCAAAACCACACATTCTCATCAATATACCATAGTTGTCCTGTGCATACATTACATGCAGCATCACATCTTGTAACAATCATATGCATCACATCTTGTAACAATCATATCTTTTCACTTCGGTATCCAAAATTTTCAAACTTTATATCGTTGGAAAGCTAAGAGGAAAAGATAAAACTTTCAAGAAGACAATTTTGACTAGTTCTACCTAGATTATTCCTGATTTTCCCTTGAATCAGAACACAATTTTCCTTTATGAAAAGCTTGAAATTTATCCAACTTCACTTCCTCTATTACAACATCATTCATAACAATTCAACTACCAATTGGAATTCATCAACTCTTAACCTCAATTCATTTGACTCTTCATATTCAACAACATCTTATGATTCATAACATTCCTATCTTTCTTTTCCATAGTGCCTCACTTATATATATAACAATAGTTCATGTTCAAGACTCATCAACTCAAGTGGATAGCTTCTTCAAGTATATCTAATTTCAACTTACATCATCCATACATAATTCATATTTCATTAACATCATAAGATAAGGGTTTACAAGCTCTATTGGCATCTCATGCCACAATACATCATTTCGCAAAATCCCCAAATTACACAAGATAGTTGAATGATAATTGCTCAAAATGCAATTACAGCTTTGTTTTACATAAATCACTCCAAAACAAAACAAAACATCCAAATTCGGATTTATGTCTTGACTTTCTTTCACTTGGTCTCTTGCTCATCACCTGAATAGGGGAAGGAGAGTGGACGTGAGCTTGAAAGCTTGTGGGTAACAGCTTATAACGGAAAAATAAGCAAAACCAATAAAAAAGTTCATTGTCATAGAAAATTCTTGTTGAAATCCATAAAACACTTGTTTCTCAAATTCTCATCATGTAGTCAAATTTACAAACCACAAAACATGAATGTATTGAACTTGTTCATATATCATAAGCACATAAGCATATCAGAATGGTTTGGGTAGATCCATAAACATGACGAACTACACAATTCCACATAATGGTCTTGTGTAATCGTAAACTTGAGGGAGTCCATGAAGGAGCTCCGTGCCACTAGCAGGCAGGCGGGAGACGCCTTAACTTGGTCAACGTGCATGTGACAATTCTTGGATAGACTACCAAAACCCACATAATATGTATTTCAAAAATTGTTGCCCAAAATGGCAATTTTATAAAACTTGATTTCATATACTTGATATATTTCAAAAACTATTTCCGAAAACATGGTTTCATAAACATGCGATCTTTTCAAAAGAAATCATTTTCATAAATCATCACACAATTCACATATCAAACATGTAGCAATTTCTCAATTCATTCAAGATACAATTAAAGCAACACTTATTATGCAATTTAAAACATTAAATTTCCTTGATTTAAAGAAAACAAAAGTGGCTTATTTACTATATTATAAACATGTACCCACCTTGATTTCCTTGCTTGAATCCTTGCTCAAAATGCCTCTCCTCTTGCTCCTCTTGCCTCTCTTGATTTCCTTCATCAAAGGCAAAATTCTCATTCAATAGGAATCAAAATTGGATAACCCAAAGAAACATATTCATAAAATTGATCCTAGAAAACTTAAACTCATGTATTTCCTAAGCTCCATGAACCAAAATCTTTCCAAAAATCCAACAATTCAACAAATTAAATGAGAGCTCTAATCCTCCTCTTCTTTTTTCCCTTCTTGAACAACTTCAAAATCACTCTTGAAGGCTTAGAAAAATCAAAACCTAGCTCACTTCTTTTCTTTTCTCTTCTTTCTCTCTTTTTCGTGTTTCTCTCTCTTTCTCTCCTTTCATTCACTTTTTTTTTGCTTCTTCTAAATGTAAGACACTCTTTTCTTCTTCTTTTATACCACTAATGATTGAACAATGTCCATTTTGCCCTTACTTATAAGCCTTGTAACTTAAATGCTTAAGTGACTTACCAATTTTGCCCCTCATGCAATCTTACCACCTTAATATAATAATTCAATTAAACTATGTCATATAATCTTACTCACATTAACATGCTAATTAACTCCACAAAATAAAATAATTAATCTATCAAGACCTCAAAATTTATTTAAATCATGCTTAACTCCTTCCGAAAATCAAGACCTTTTTCTAATCATGTAATTGAAGGAATTTGATAGCATTTCCTTCTAGAAAAATGTTCCTCACTGTCTTAATTTTCTAATGACACTAAAATCATTCAATTTGGTTCAGAAATATGAAAGTCATACCTCAAACATTTTCCAAATTATTCTTATATTGAAACAATATTCTGTGCTCAACTTCCATCCTGAAATTGAAATTCTTAGAGACTGAATTAAAACTCAATTTCATCAAACAATTTGTAACCCTATTTTTCTAGTTTAATCCAAATCAAGAATCATCTTATTTGAATAACTAGAGCAAAAGTTATGGCTAAAACACCGAAGCATGCTAAACAAACATGTTTCAATTACACTTTTCCAACTTTTAACTTCAAACATATCACATATAACCCATCTTGTACCTAAACCATCTTTCCTACTTCATTTCAAATTCAAGAATTCTCCTTTTCTTTACACACAAATAATCACTAACAATTTCTCATTTAACAATTCTAGCTTCCAAGAAAAGTTCGGGACCTAACACTAGTTCTTTCCCATTTCAAGAACACTACACTAGCAAATTTTTTTTTAAAAAAACACTACACGGGCACTTTTTCTTTAGAATAAATTCACCTTTATTGTACTTCAAAATTCAATTTAATTCATCCATAAACCAACCTATATAACCCACAATTTTTATACATCAAGAACAAGACAGAAAAAGTATCCAAGTTTATGTATCAATTTCTAGCACACTTCATCATCAATATCATATACAATCCATCCCAATTCAATCATCATAAACTCTTTATTATAACATGCCATAAACAACAATCTTTTACTTACTTGTCTACCGCAAATTCTACCTTAATTCATTAAGTTAACCTAGCTCTCCATGCATCCAAGGTATTAATAGGTTGGTTTTCAACAAGGCAAAATGACGATAGCTATTTTTTAGCAGATTATGGCTATCTTTGAGTAGATTTTTACGTGGATCTGAGTGACTATGAACGAAATGGAAGCAAGATGGAGAAGCCATCAGGGTTTTGGTGGTGAGAGTAATGGAAAAGAGAAAGATGAACAAAGCTAAACTACTCCTGCAGTCAATGAGCAATGCCATCCACTCCATATGCTACCAAACATCACCTACTTACTAGTCCATTTGCCACTCAATGAGCAATGCCATTTTTCAATTAATCTTTTTGCCAAATGTCACTCATTTTATAGGCTTTGTCATCCTAATTTTTCATGTATCCACTTGTCTTGCCACTTGGCATTTTACCTAGATTCAATGTACATTTTAATTCATCAATTCCTCAATTGTAACAATAAATTACAAGTTACCAATTATAGTCATCAATTCTTGTCATTGGTAACCTAAAGTATAAGACACTGAAAATACACATTCATGTTACATTCATTTTAATTTCATACCCCAAAATATGTCAATTGAGTACAATTTGTCTAAATCAAAATTCTTGTGTGTATGCTAATATTATGCATATAAATACAACCATAAAATCATATCACAAATGTTCCAAATTCATTCTATATGATGTCACTTATGTGACTTTATAGTCTAACACTTTAGATCCTTCAACAATTTAAGAGACGAGATATCATAATTCTCCCCTTTTAAGACATTTTGTCCTCGAAATTTTTAACTGACTGATTCAACAGATGGGGCCTATATTGTCTTATGTTCTCTTCAGTTTCCTATGTAGCTTCTCATGCTTGAATATCATAATTATCTCACTCTAATATTTACTTCTGATTCGTTCAATATTTATCCATTCCTAAAAATGGAACATTTGGTCTACATGATACAATTCAGTGAAAGTTCTCATAAAAAGAAAATTTTTCTTACCTCAATGATCTGTACTATTCATGAAATCCTTATCATTCGACCATGTCCGTCGTTTCTTTTCAGCCATTCATAATATCTCAATAAGATCAATTACCATTATATTTCACATAATCAGAATGTTCTATAGACTAAAGCTCGGTGAAACGATAGGCATGTACATTTACTCTTATGCCTTGGTATGTACCATTAAGATCATTGCACCTTATCTAGAGATTTATTTTCGAAAAGTCACCAATTAATATCTTAAGTTAATGATACCTTAACCTCAATTGATTTTGGATAACATTTAAGTATTCTATGACCATACAAAAGTTACCTATCCTTAGTAGTCACCATTTCAATATATTCACATAAATCTATGCTTCCACTGCACTACTCTGATTCATCTCAATATATCATTGATTACTCCTTGTACCATATCCAAGCATGTACTACATATATGCTCAGTAACATCATTCGCCAAAGTAACGACATTATCAAATGTGTTCTCATAATAACTGATTAAATTAACCTTGAGGACTTCCATATATATCGCTGCCATTTATTTCATCTTACTTAAATATGTTCTCAATCAATTCAGAAATATAAGATATGTAATCATCATGAAATTCTGATATCAAATCCAATAATATAACTTTATACTAATTCATAAACTCTTAACATGGTAATTAAACAACCATTCCAGTTCCAAGTTCAACCTCTCAAGGTAATAGAAAATTTGGTTTCATTTGAATTTTGTCTACACACTTTAAATCCCATCACTTCTACTTCCATCTTAAGTATGGTATGTTACAACTATGAAGACGTACTAGGAAGTAAATTGTCTAATAGTACATTATGTCGATGTGAATTGCTTCTAAAGGTAGTTAGGTTTTGTATACAAGGGAATTGAGATATAGAATTCCCCAAGAAACGTAGAATGCTTTGATCTTTTAACATCTCAGCCACTAAGAGATTACTATACAAGCTATTTAGTTCTACGACTCAATAATTACATAAGTTTATTAGGTTATTCAACATTTTGATGCTAGAACAGTAATTTGTGAATATATTTGGAGGATGAAATTGCTTATTATTGTTGAATTAGTTGAGGATTATTTATTTATATGAGTAATTGGTGGCTGACTTTTGATATGATTAAATGTTATGACCTTATGGAATGATTGATTAGAATAAATATCAATCTTAGCATAAAATTTTGTTTTTTAAAGGCAAGTTTATTTTTTATTGTAAGGAGATTTCGAGGTATGATAGTGTATGTAAGATAAAGGATCGACTTATAAAATCTGCCCAATTCCTAACCATCTAAAGTAGGTATTCTCTTAATAGATTAATCAAGTTGTAAGTGATTGGATGTATAAGTGTTAGTATATGAGGATGAGATAGATGAAAGTAAATTGGTTGGACTAAACTAGTTCAGATAACTGTAAATAAAATCAAAAGTATATGGGTCAATATGATTGTACCTAAAATTGACAATAGAGTTAGGTTTGGAAATGGAGGAAGAGTATGGAGTTTGAAGTTGAAAAATCAAGGAACTTTTGCGAATATCATCAAGGAAAGGAATAGTTTGTTTTCGACAATGTAATAAGTTAAACCCACGATATGTTGGTCCCTATGAGGTGATTGACATAATGGAAGGTTGAAGAATGGATATGAAGTTAATATCCATATTTTTGAGATCACCGTATTTGTTTAAAATTTCGAGCACAAAATTTCTAAAAAGAGGAAGAATTTGTAATATCCTAGTTCGATTATTATACTGTGTAATGTGCTGTAAATGTATTTTATAGAGTATGCTCTATTTATGGTAGACTAGAGTAATTGAAGCGTTTAAAAGTATTATTGAGGTTATAATGGAGATCACAGATATACCAGAGATGGTTCTAGATTTATCCAGAAATTTTTTAAAAACTTTGAAAAGCTATGGAATGAGTTTGAACGATCTTTAAAAGTCCCGAAATGTGCTTTAAGAATTTAAATGACACTTTTGAATAAAATCCAGATAATTTTGGTGAATAGTATTTCTAGATGAATAGTGAATCGAGGTGAATAGTATTTTTGCTTTAATAGTGATTTTTGGGGACCCAACCCCGAAAACTTCAAAAATACTCGAAATAAGTATTAGAGTCTAATGATACTGAAATGGATTGAAAATAAGCCCAATCGGGTGAATTTTGGGAGTTCTGAAAGTTTAAGGTTAAAATGCCCTTTTTGGAAAATAATAGGTATTGATGATTTTAAACCCATTCAAAATTTTTAAAAACTTCCAATCAACAAGTATTGACCCCAATTAGAGTATTTCATGGTAAATCTGATGATAAGACAGTTGTGAAATACTTTCAGGATTTAATTCGGTTATTGGAATTGTTAAATGTAATGTTATGTTATTATTAAGAGAAAAATTAGTTTATGGAGTGTAGATGGAAGCGAATGAAGTTGATATGATTTATGGTATTTGATTGGAAAATGTATTAAGGAGTTGAATGCATTCATATTAGGTTTTCAGATCGAAAAACGAAATCAACTGAAAGGTTTCAAAGTGGCGAAAAGGAAAGTAGTGGGAATTTAAAAATCAAATTAACTTCCTAAAACTCAAATTAACTTTCATGGAAGTGAGATTAAAATACACTCACTACTTGCTAATTTCCTTTTCACCACTTTGAAACCCTTCAGTTAGCTTCGTTTTTCGATCTGAAAACCTAATACTACTACATTCAACTCCTTAATACATTTTCCAATCAAATATACCATAAACTATATTACTTTCCATATACACTCCATATACTAATTTTCTCCAAATAATAACATAACACTTCATTTAATAATTCCAGTGCCATAAATATACTTAATGACCATCCTTAATCACATTCACATGATCATTACATCATAACCATGCTTTTATACCAAAAATGTCTTTAATGCTAAACTTAACATATTATACATTAAACTCTTCCAATTCAATGCAATTTGATTTCTGACATTAAAATAATCTAAATTCATTTCTAGGACATTTTAGTACACACATTTAAGCCATAAAAGTAATGTTTTTACAAAATCAAACTCTCTAGGCCGAATTTCGACCAAAACCAATTCTTTTTCATTTATTTACTTTATTAGCATCAAAATAATGCTATGAACATCATAAAACATCAAAATATAATTTTGGATCATAATACATTAAAAACCCTAACCTTGGCTGAAAACTCATCTAATTATTTCCATAGTTTTTCTTTCATTCTTTTGTCATTAAACTAACTTCCTAATGCCATTCGTTACTCATAAATCATCAAGTAACAACTTAAGACACTTTAGGCAATAGATCTCACCATTTGAACAAGGTTCCATGTAACACCCAAATACCCCCTGGGAGGATACTTGGATGCCACCCAAGACAGAACAAACAAATCCAAACATCACATGGGTATTTATTTTATTTAGTAACTCAAACCCACACATATATATTACATATCGAATCTCAGAACAAAAATCCAAAGAA
>JAOQMR010087549.1:0-14375 GCA_027563865.1 Erythroxylum pelleterianum
TAACAGGTTTATAACAAGGAATAAGCAAAACCTTTGAAAACTGGTTGTCATTACACATCTTTGAAACCTTAGAAAACCACATTTGAAAATCATAAGATATCAATTTAGCGTAAAACTCATAGTTAGTTCATAAAACGTTCATTCTCAATTTTACAAACCATTTCACAATTCAAACATAAACTTAAAGTTCCAGATAAAATCATATAACACTTAATTATGCACCATTCATAACTATGCACAGATGAAATGCACAAACAAGCGGCTCGAGAGTTACGGGAAACAGGACGGACAACCCGAAGGTTATACTGTAAACAGAACGAGTCTGATTTCTCAGGATCTCGAGGCCCAAAGCGGGCAGCCGGGATAAGGCTTAACGTCAACGTGCACGTGACTAACAGAACGTTCCTCTCTCGCCCAAACAAAGCACGTATTCCGTTTCAGATATTCAGAATGCCATGAATTCTTTAAGGCATAACAGACTCACAATCATATGTAAATCTTGTATCAAATTATTCTCAAACCATTCATCAAATGCTTTCATGCTACAAAATATTTCAATGCAAAATTCATCCATAAAAGTCGTATACTGAAACATGTAGTGATTTTAATCGTTCAAAACCAACACAAAGTAACATTTATAAAATTATTGACATCATTCTTGATTTACGTTGATGGCTCATTACTAAATTATAAACATGAAACCCACCTGGATTTCCATGCTCAAAGAATGCCTCTCGCCTTCCTTAATTTCCTTTATCAAATACAAAAGTTCCCATTCAATAGGAATTCCAATTTAAAATCAAACAAATAACATAATCTGCCAATACTCTCTCTTAGAACCATATCCCCCGTTGTCTTAAGTTTCTAATAACTCCAAAATCACTCAATTTGGACATCTATAATGGAAGCTATGCCCAAAAGGAATCAACTCATCTTTGCTGGAAAACTGGCCCCTTGTCGCGACAAAGACTGTCCCTCGTCGCGAGGAAGGAGCTCGTCGCAACGAGAAATGCCTCGCTCGTCGCGACGACCAACGCCGCGCTCATCGCGACGAACGTCAGGACGAATATCTAATTAGTTCGTCGCGACGAGTTCTTTAGTTAGTAGCGACGACTGAACCAGAAACCCAGATTTCTGCAGATTTTCGACAGATTTTCCCACGGATCTTACCAAAACTCAAACATAACTTACCCTAACCATAGATCGGCACTTCTACATCATTTCTAAGCAGATTCCAAGCCTAAAACATGCATAAACATACATCATCAGTCAACTCATACTTACTTGATTTAAGCTTCAAAGTCTTCAAAACGTCAAGAAATCGCGAAACCCTAGCTTTCCTCTTTCTTCCTCTTCTCCCCCTTCGACGACTCCTCTTCCTCTTCTCTTCATTTTCTTTTTTCTTCTTATTTTCTATTTCTTTCTTCTTTTTATACCCTTTCTTAAATATGAAATGCCCATTTTGCCCTTCACTTAAGCCTTATGACCTTATTCACTTAAGTGTCATGACTATTTTGCCCTTATACAAATCTTATAACAAATCTTATAAAATTAATGCTTCAATTCACTTAATTTATGTCATAACAGTCCTACTAAACTCGGCATTGGAATTAATTCCAAAATTAATCCATAAATTCTCATAATTCATTTAAATTAGGCTTATTGACATAAAAACAAGTTTGGGGTCCAACAGCAAGCCCCTAGCAGGAGGCTCACATGACGGGCTATTAGTTCAGTGGTAGAGCACGCCCCTGATAATTACATCATTGTGCCTAGGCTGTGAGGGCTCTTAGACACATAGATAGTTCAATGTGCTCATCAGCGCCTGACCCTGAGATGTGGATCATCCAAGGCACATTAGCATGGCATACTTCTCATGTTCGAACTAGGGTTTGAAACAAAACTTCTCCTTAGGAGGTTAGATGGGGCGATCCAGGTGAGATCTAATGTAGATCCAACTTTCTATTCACTCATGGGATCAGGGCAGTCTGGGGGAACCACCACAACTCCTCTCTTCTCGAGAATCCATACATCCCTTATCAGTATATGGAAAGTTATGTCTCGAGCACAGGTCTAGGTTCGACCTCAATGGGAAAATAAAATGGAGCACCTAACAACATATCTTCATAAACCAAGAACTAGGAGATGGCCCCTTTCATTCTGGGGCGATGGAGGGATCATACCATTCGAGCCTTTTTTCATGCTTTTCCCGAAGGTCTGGAGAAAGTTGCAATCAATAGGATTTTCCTAACCCTCCTCGAAAGGAAGAACATGAAATTATTTTTCCTTTCCGCATGAACTAGGAGATTGGATATAGCCATAAGAAGAATGCTTGGTTGATAAATAACTCAATTCTTGGTATTCGACCCCCTCAGTCACAACGAACTCCCCCGATTAATGCAATGGGAGTCTATTTATCTATCTCTTGACTCGAAATAGGAGCAGGTTTGAAAAAGGATCTTAGAGCGTCTAAAGTGGGGCCGAGAGGGTCTCTTAACGCCTTCTTTTTTCTTCTCATCGAAGTTATTTCAAAAAGACTTGCCATATTAAGGAAGAAGGGGGAAACAACCTCACTTAAAGAGTGCAGTACAACGGAGAGTTGTATGCAGCGTTCGGGAAGGATGAATAGCTCCCGAAAAAGAATCTATTAATTCTCTCCCAATTGGTTAGACCGTAGGTACAATGATTTACTTCACGGGCGAGGTCTCTGGTTTAAGTCCAAGATGGCCCAACCGTGCCAAAGAAAAGAATAGAAGAAGCATCTGACTCCTTCATATATGCTCCACTTGGCTCAGGGGGTATAGCTCAATTGGTAGAGCTCTACTCTTGCAATTGGGTCGTTGCGATTACGGGTTGGAAGTCTAATTGTCTAAGTGGTAATGATAGTTTCTTGTACCTAAACCAGTGGCTCACACTTTCTAAGTAATGGGGAACAAGAGCGAAACATGCCACTGAAAGACTCTATTGAGACAAAGATGGGTTGTTAAGGATGTAAAGGAGGTAGGATGGGCAGTTGGTCAGATCTAGTATAGATCTATATACATATTTTATTTTAATTGTGCCTCAACTATATCAACTGTACTTGAACTATTAGATAATCATAGTCGGTAGTAACATCACTACTTCCAACGCTACTACAGAACTATACATGAGATTTGCACCTCATACAGCTCCTCGAAGGTCATAAAAAATCTAAGGGCTAGATTGTATTATTTATCTTGATATTTTTGTATTATAGATAGGATCAAAATTTATCGATTGTTCCCAAATTCGACCAATGGAATTCTATCAATTATAATATTAACATTATAGAAAAGTACTTCTGAATTGATTTCATCCTTTAAGAATTACCATTTTCTTTATTTTTCTTTTTTGAGTAATAACTTAAAACCATTAATAAAATACATCTTGTAGAAATACCAATACATATTTCATTTTATAGTTTTTGATTACGAGAAATAATTAGGCAGTCCCTTACCCTAATTCATGAATTCTTATACGAATTCGATCTCTATGACTATGGATATAGGAAATAAGACAATCAAACAGACAAAGTGAATGTATAATAAATAAAGGGAAAGGGTTATTTCGTTCCTGATAGTTATTTCTTTGATTGGTGGATGACAATATCCTTTGGATCGAAACTGGGGGGAGTACTGTCTGATCGTTTCTACCAACTTTTTTCCTCAATTTATATTCTTTTTATAATTAAAAATTCGAATTCAAAAGAAAATTAACATTCTTTTTTATATTTTATATATTAAAATTCAATGTTATGCAAAAATTTCCTTTTGAATAAATTAAAGAACCTATATTACTAATCCATTGCATATCTTAGTTTTCCTATTCATTCACTCATTCTATTCTTTCTCAATCATCCGTTAAACTTAAAGTAATTCATCTAAGTTAAACTTAGAGTAATTCATATAAATAAATGAAGTAAAAACTCAATAAGGCTATAGGACTTACTTTTGAACTCGCTTCAAGTTAGGATGATTAATCAACGAATCTTGGGGCACCCAATCTAGTTTTCTTATGTTTATTTCTGTTTTACTTTTGTAGATAAGAAATGAGCCTCCATTTTTTTTACTGTACATTTAGAAGTTGTTTTCTTTCACTCATATAATTGTCTAATTAAATTCATCAACCCAAATGGTGAAAAAAAAATGAAGATATCTTATTCAACTCATTTCGACTTCTTTTATTTGATTTTTCTAACTTAAAAAAAAGGTAAAAAGTTATGTTTTAACAACTCACACATAGGCTATGGATAATACACAGAGAGTTAAGGGTATTTCATAACTAATAGATTGAGCAGTAGCTCGTAGACCACCTAAAAAGGAATATTTATTATTTGATCCATATCCTGACATTAGAAGTCCAATAGGAGCAATATTTGAAATGGCAATCCATAAAAAAAACGTCGATATTTAGATCAACTAAAAAAAGGTGATAGTCAAAAGGAATTGCTGAATAGCTTAATAGAGTTGATATGACTGTTGTGGATGGTCCGATACTAAAAAAAACAATTATCACCTCGAAATGGAAAAGGATTCTCTTTGAAAATTAATTTTATCCTATCTGTTAGAGCTTGAAGAACTCCCAAAGGATCAACATATTCCGGTCCAATACGTTGTTGTATCCCTACAGATATTTCACAGGAGCAAACTTTGCATAGAGTTCCATTACTATTAATGGGTGGCCCCGTGATTTCATATGGGCATAGGTGTCCCAGGTAATTCAGTCTTAAAGTAATAAAGCATCAATACCGATTAATCTATATTAATCCATATATAATATATAATTAAATAAAACTCTTCATAGAACATTCATAGAATAAAAGAACAAAAAAATCAAGAGCCTTGAGCCAATAAAGATTGAGAAGATACTCAAAAAAAATTCATCAAATTTGATTAATGGGGCTCCATTGTCAAAATTGAGACCTAAGCATTAATTGAGAAGCGATGAGAACAACGAAATCTATGAATACATAAAATTCTATTAAATAAAAGGAAAAACAAACTTAATGATTTATTGGGCAGGATGGCAAAATGAACCAGGAAACAATCCATGTATTCGGAGCGCTCATGGATTAACCCTTAAAAATAAATATTGAAAGAGTAAATATTCGCCTGCAAAGGTTTTTTTTATTTATGTTATTGGATTCCTAGACTTTAAGTAATATTATACCATTAAGTAAGATTATACCATTTCGATAATCATATCATAAAATAAATAATAATCATAAAATAATTAATAATAATAATAATAATAGTAATAGTAATAGTAATAGTAATAATAAATAAATAAAGTAAATAAAGATTTGTGATAACATTATGTTATAACAAAAAATGAGAGTATCTAAAAATAATTAGATCTAAATATATAATAAACATCTAATTCTCTGTAAGTATATCCTATCTAAGTATATATAAATATTCTATCTATCTAAGTAGATATAAATATTCTATCTATCTAAGTAGATATAAATATTCTATCTATATTACTGTGCTCCTTTTTCTATTAGTCTTTTTTTGGCTAGCTGTTGTAAGTTTTAGATGAGATCTTGAATACTGTCCTTCTTTACTAGTGTCCGAAAATAATACATGATTTTTTTTACTTGAGAAAAAATATAACACTTGATAAGATCAAATAAGTCTTATAATATAAGGTGTAAGCCCTCAATTCAAATTTAGAAGTTATTCTATAGATGCAAGAAATCTCGATTATACCATTTGGAGATTCTGGACTTTTTTTCCCATTCCATTGAAATAAATCGTAATCGTATTAGATTCAAGTCCCCCGCAATATCGAATTATAGGTATGAAAAAAAGTTTTGGTTCCTAACGACTCGAATTTTATTAATATCAAAAATGAATTTAGAAAATTCTTTTATATTTCTAGAACCCATTTTATCTTTTGTTTTCAAAATATTTTATGTGATATAAAACTCAGCCAAAAAGAGAGAATCTATTTTCTTTTTTTTCCAAACCAAAAAAGATTTTGGAGATTGTGTAATGTTTACTTGAAAACTCTTTATTTACACAGTAGTGAATCCTATATTTGTTTAGAGGATAAACATATATTTCAATACCAGATGAATCAATGATTTATCATATAAAAATCAATTTAAGGTTCTTGTTTTGTCGGGATATGCATTTCTAAATTCTTAAACTTCTCTCTCTCTCTCTCTCTCTCTCTCTCTCTATATATATATATATATATATATATATATATATATATATATATATATCATAGCCTCAAAGGTCAGTGTTAGCTACCTTTAACTCTTTTTAGATGTCATGATTCCACCTTCTTTTCTTCTTATTAGGTCACAAGTGGGCTTTTATTCAACTTCAACAAGTAAAACGATAGAAGGGGGTTGAAGCATTGATTGGGTTTAACGATGATGGAAAAACAATAGAGAGGGAAAGTTAAAGAATTGATTAAGACACGATTGTAATTGATATTTGTTGGAAAATTAGAGTGCTTGGTTAATAGGTTTGAGAAGATATTAATACGTAAGGATTGAAAAACAGGTAGTTAGTTATATATCATTATTATAAAAATAATATTTTTATATCCAACTTTTATAGATTACTCGATACACCCCAAATATGAGAGGAATGAAAATTTTTCCTGAGTAAGGGGCAAGTGTCATGGATGTGAGAAGATTGTCACAGGCATATCCTTCCTTTTTTTTATATATCTTTTTAACAATTAAATATAAATACAATTAATTAATTATAATTACAATATAATTAATTATATATATATATTCTCTTTTTTAACAATTAATATATAATTCATTAAAATATATTAAAATTTGATGTAAAATAAAATTTTAACAAATTATTCTCAGTATGTTTAACAAATCAACCACTATCAATGGTAATGGTAATCATTCATTCGTTCTAACCAATCATCATAATTATAATGAATATATTCATTTTTATTTCTCACTATATTCATTCTCATTCCTATTACCATTGCCTCATTTAAGCCAAAGGCCCCCTTAAAGATGATGGTGATGTGACAAAGAGGGAAGCATTGATTGGGTCTGGCAATGTGAAAGAAAAAGGAGAGTCAAAGCTTTAATTGGGACTTAATCGTTATTGATATCCATTGGAGATGCGACTTATTTTGCAATAAGAGCTTTATCTCAATACTTAAAGATCTGTCTTTGGTATCAGACTAACTTTCTCAAATATAATATTAAATAAATCTAGTATTAGATATTAACGTAATCTTTATTCAGTCAACTATCCACTGTAATTGCCCTTTATTTTCTACTAAAATTATGTGCATTAATTATGTCTGTATTATTTAGTTGATTTGTTTCTTTAAGTTAGAGTCACTTAGAGTTTATAAATAGGTAGATGTACATCGCATTTGAGAAACACAGAAATTTAGAGAACATTTCTTGATTTCTTCTTTGTTCTCTATTTCTACATGGTACTAGAGACTCCTTTGTAATAAAAGGAGTCAAAATTCTGGAGCCTTCTTCGTTCTTTCTCTCATCACTCTGCTTTTCTATTTTGGGTTTTAAAATTTTCTCCTAAACCAAATTTTCATGTACCCAATTGTTACTCTTCTTGAAGATATTGCAACGGGTGCAAAAATCATCTACATAACACGCCACCTATAGCTACTAGATTATGGAACTCTAGTTGCAGGTGTTTAGAGGAAAAAGAAGATCTAAACAAAGTCATTTAGTTTCGAAGAAAAAAGATGATGTTTAGTCATAGGAAAGGAAAAATACATCGACACCACGTCACCTACCATATCAACTGCCACATAATCCACCATCCTAGTCATTTTCCACATCATTAGCAGATCATTGCCATGTCAGCTATACACACGTCATTACCTTACTTGTCCATGTGTCCTCTCCTCCTTAGTTTGGTTCGGTTCAGTTCGATTTAAAAAGAAGTTGATCGATGCTTTGACTATTCAGTTCAATACATTTTAATTTGGGTTCTCTACAAACCAGATTAGTTCTTAAGGTTTTTCAACTTTTTGAATCCAATTATAAGGTCAAAATAACCACATTCCATCTCTATAATAAGATTTTCTCATATTTTATTATCTTCTTTCACAATAGGTGCCTTTAAACATCCCTAATACATTCATAATCCTATTAATAACATCTTTAATGGCTCCAATTATAATCTTTAGGTTGAGAACATGTGTAGTTTTTTAAGGGGAGATTCCTTTGGCGTATTGTTACTGGAGAAATACCTAAACCTACTCAAAAGAAAGATAGAGACATTGACATATTCACCAAATGATTAGTGGCATGGGATGGAATAAACTATCAAATCTTAAAATGGTTTCGAAATACATATGTCAAAGCCATTAAACTTAATTTTTAACGATTTGACATATCTCAAGAGGTATGAAATTTCGTGAAAAATCATTATTCTATACTGGATAATGTCCACTGATTTCACTTGTATAGGATATTTCATCGCATGCAACAACAATATGGACAGACAATACAAAGTTATATGTTCAAATTGTAAAAACTTTAAAATCAACTAGCATTTGGCGATCCTGTTTGGCCTAGTCCTGATAGGGCTGCAATTTATGTGAAATTGTCAACATATATGACATCTGCTTATGACTCTTTAAGGATGAATTTGAACTCATTCACATCTCTCTTCTTTATAGAGGAATTCTACCCAATCTCAACATTGTCATTAAGGAGCTCATCTTAGAGGAAAGTTGCTCGACATGCTCCGCTTAGAAAAATTTATCCTATTTATTGATGTTTTCCTTACAAGTTATAATTCGTCTCAAACTTCTTACAACTCAGGTAAGAAGTTTTATAAAAGATCTTGCAGCTACTACAAAAAACCATGACATCACATCTCTGAATGTTAAAAATGGCTCAAACAAAACTCTGGATAAGGTAATTCTTCAAAGTCTCTCCAGCTTACTTCCACTGCTACTGTTGCCACTGATAAGCCAATAGAAAGCACCTCTCCCAAATTCTCTTTAAAGGACCTCCACGTCCTTCCTCAATAACTTTAACTAGATTTTGGTATAGTCTCCTCCTCTACCCTATCTGTCACATTAGGTACCTTAAATTTTTGGTATCTTGATTCTTCCTGTTGCAATCATTTGTCCTTTGATTCTTTGATTCTTAATTCTTAAACAATACCATCTATTCCACATATTGTTCATACCATCGATAATTTTACTATACATGTACAACATATAGGTATTATTCACACATCCACATTACATTTACCTGAAACCTTTCTTGTTCCCAAACTCTCATTAAATCTTATTTTTATTGGAAAATTATGTAAACTTGGTGTTAACTTATCCTTTTTGAGTCGTGGTTGCATTGTACAGGATCCACAAACAAGTAACATCCTTAAAAAAGGGCATGAGGTTAGACAACTGTTTGAGCCTACTTCACTAAATCTTCCTTCAAAGGTTGTTGTTAGTGCTGTCACCTTTCATATATAGCACTCTCATTTTTGTCATCTTTTTACCTCTAGATGAGGATCTTTAATCTCTAGCGGTAACCTAGGTTATATTAAGATTGAACTTTTTGATTGTGTCCCTTGTCAATTATCTAAAATTCATGCTCTACCATTTTCTCTCATTGATTCCATTTCTTTAACATTTTTTGATCTAATTTATTACAATATTTGGGGTCCTACACTTCATGAAACTATGGGTACCATGAAATATTATGTGATCTTTGTTGATGATTTTTCTCATTATATATGGATTAATCTAATACGGCATAAATCTGAGCTATTCTCCATTTACTCCCATTTTTACAATATAATCCACACTTGGTTCTCTTGTATGATTAAATTATTTCAGACTGATAATGCAATGGAATACAAAGACATAAAATTTATCAATTTTATTACTCAATAAAAGACTATCATTTAGAGATCCTATCCAAACGCATCTCAACAAAATGGTTAGGCCAAACACAAACATAGACATATTCTTGACATTACTCGAGCCCTTCTTTTATCATCTTCTTATCCTGAAACTCTTTGGGGAGAGGCAACATGTACTATTGTCTACATTATCAATCACATTCCATCTCCTATCATAGGTAATATCTCTCCTTATGAGTCCTTATTCAATCATGCTCCTGATTATTAGTCTCTTAAAGTTTCTAGATGTGCGTGCTTTATTAACCTCATGAGCACACTAAACTTGAACCTAAAGCACATTTATGTTGTTTTCTAGGGTATGAGATAAAGCACAAAGGATATACATATTGGGATCTACTATCTCAAAGAATTAAAATCTCTCAACATGTTACTTTTTAGGAACATAAAATATTTTCCATAATATCAAATTTGGAGTCAGCAAACCCTCATGCAAATGTTTTTTGATCCTACCATATTTTGGTTTCCTGATATTTCTTCTACAGATCCATCTTATAGCTCTAATAGCTTAACACAATCAACGCCTGATTCTTTGATATCTTCTCTGACTGCATATCCTCCATCCTCACCAAATAGCTCTTCCTCTTTTATTCGTTCATGAGAACCTACTGAGTTTCCATAACCCCTCCATCGGCCTTCTCGAGCAAGTCAACCATCTAGTTATTTTAAAGACTTCCATGTTTATTCCACTATTATCTCTCTATATAAACCTCACACCTATTGAGAGGCCAGCTCTAATCCTTTATAATGGTAATCAATGACAGAAGAATTATAGGCTCTCTCAAACACCAACATTTGGGACTTAGTTTACCTACCTCCAAAAAAGTCTCTTATTAATTATAAATAGGTCTACAAATCAAGAATCGAGCTGATGGATCAATCAAAAGATATAAATGACGATTGGTTATAAAGGGGATTACTCAAGAATATAGAACTGACTATGAGGAGACCTTTGCTTCAGTCGCTCATCTAACTTCAATTTGCTGTCTTATTTCAATAGCAGCAAGTAAGTATTAGGAATTATTCCAAATAGATTTCAAGAATGCCTTTGTTAATAGTGACCTTTATAAAGAAGTATATATGTAACCTCTACCTAGGTATGCTTATCCACTTAATAAAGTTTATCATCTTCACAAAGCCTTGTATGACCTTAAGGAAGCTCTTCTAGTATGGTTTTCTAAAGTCAGCTCCACCATCAACCATCTTGGCTTTACATTCAGCTCGCATGATCATACTTTGTTTATTCGAAAAAAAATTCAAAGGTGCACTCTTTCTTTTTCTATGTTGATGACATGACAATAACTGGTGATGAAACTTGGGGGATCGCTACTCTCAAATCTTGCCTCCATCAACAATTAGAAATGAAAATTAGGTCCCATGAGTTATTTTTTAGGTCTTGAAGTATTTTTTGATGATTCAGGCTACTACTTATCAAGCCAATTATGCTACTGATCTTATCTCTTGTGTTGGTCTTATTAACACTAGGATTGCTAGCACTCCACTCGACTCTAATGATCATATCTTTACTATTGATAAAACTCCTCTGAGTGATGGTACAAGTTATTGACAACTAGTTACTTTACTGTCACTCATCCAGATATTGCTCATATAGTTCACATTGTCAATTAGTTCATGTATGCACCTCGTACCACTCATTTTTCTGTTGTTTTTGGTATAAGTTGAAACATTTGAGTCACCTTGTTTCATAGGCTTCAATTCAATCGTTCATCTTCAATGGACATACACGCATACTCCGATGTCGAATGGGCAAGAGACCTAACTAATCGTTGATCTGCCACTGACTACTATTTCTTTTTTGGCACATGTCTTATCTCTCAGTGCAGTAAGAAGCAAACAATTATCTCTCACTTAAGTACTGAATCAGAATAAAGTGCTCTAGTTGAGACTGCCTTTGAATTTTTATGGTTATAATGGTTACTTTTACGTGTCGGTGTCACCTTTTCTTCAGTAGTTCCTCTCCTTTGTGATAATCATAGTGATATATGGATTGCTCAGAATGTTGCCTTTCATGAATAAATTAAACACATTGAGATCAATTGTCATCTTGATTATAAGATAATCTAGATTATAAGACAATATAGTAGCAACCTAGTATTGTTCATTTTGGAACCAAGAATGACTTAAAGGTCTGGTCAACTGATGCTGAAGCGTCTAGATATAATGTTTTGATCTAGTACCTAGTTTTATGTTGTACACATTGTATAGAATTGCGAACTTTAACATGTCATGTATTGTATAAACAGGAGTTATGAGTGTAATAACACAATGAATATTTATGTTTACAAATCAAATGCAAGGAATGTAATGACAATGCATGCTTATGTTCATGAATGAAATGAGAGAACTTAGTTTTTCTAAAATGTTTATGCTTTATATGATGCCACGATAAGTGATGTGATGTGACTGCTCTAACGTGCCACTTTTGTGGGTAAGTGCTCGAATGTTCTCTGGAATGTCAGGTATGTGCTCTATAGAAGTGAGATGTTACATTATCTCTTGGTGCAGTAAGAAGAAAATAATCATCTCCCACTTAAGTACTGAATCAGAATAGGGTGCCCTAGCTAACACTGCCTTTGAACTTTTATGGTTATAATGGTTACTTTTAGACATTGGTGTCACCTTTTCTTTAGCAGTTCCTCTCCTTTGTGATAATCATAGTGACATATGGATTGCTCAAAATGTTGTATTTCATGGATGATTTAAACACATTGAGATCAATTGTCATCTTGTGTGTCATCATGTCCTTTATGAAACTATGCAGCTTTCCCATTCTCATCTCAAGCACAAATTGCTAATCTCTTTACCAAATACATCCAACTCAACGTTTTCAAGATCTTCTTTCCAAACCTAAGTTATTGTCTTCACTACCACCTTGAGTTTTAGGGAGAGGGGGTGCAGATATTAACATATATTAATGCAATCTTTATTTAGTCAACTATCCACTATAATTAGCCTTTATTTTGTCCTAAAATCATGTATATTAATGTTGTGTATTATTTAGTTGATTTGTTTCTTTAGTTAAGTTACCTAGAGTGTGTAAATAGGTGGATGTACATCATCACATTAGAGACATACAAAAATACAAAGAAAATTTCCATATTTTTCTCTGTTCTCTATTTCTACACTTGAGATCTGAAACTTGCGTAATTCACTTTTTAATGAATCAATTTTTATTTAAATGACTCAAGTGAGTCTTTAGTCTAATGAGGCATACAAACACTTAATGGTTCTCCGTGTTGTCCAAATTTCTATAATTCACATAACTTCTAAAAATATGCTAAATTGTGAAAAGTTACTTCTTGTTTTAGTTATACACTCAATATATGTCTATATTATATTTATATTTATATTTGTATTTTATAATTGTTAAAGAAATAACTCTACAAATTTAAAAGCTCTCAAGCATGTCAAAGAAAGAGGTTCATAGGCTTTAAGTGTTAATGCAAATGTTGAGACTCCAATATTTGAGATAACCTAAAAACTTTAACTTCAAAGCAACATTTTCTTTATAAAAAATCTTGTAGTTAGAAGTCAAAAGTTTAAGTAAAGTCATTTCAGCTTTCTAATATAATAAAAAGTAACATAGGCCCAAAATCATAAGTTTAGGAGAAGTCATTTAAGCTCTCTAGTTTAATCAAAACCTCTAAAGACACACATGCTTTATGTCTAGGTGAGACTACTCGACTCCTTAGTCCAATAATTTTTTGAAAAAACTAGCTACCCATATCTTAAGTTTATAGGAGTCCTTTAACTCTTTGGGTGATGCTTATATAGTTCAAGTACCATATTCAAAATTACTTTCTCAACTCTTTGATAAAGCTTTAATGTCTGAAAAAAGTGTCAACTAGGTAACTTAATAGTTTGAATACATTTGATATTATTTTTGCAATATTTAAGAAAAAGACTCTTAACCATGAACATAATTAACAATTGAGAGTAAGAAAAAAATGATACAAACCAAATAAAATTTTATTAAAGATTTAGAGTCTTGTCATGTCTACAATCTTTATAAAGATAAAATCATAATCTTATTCTAATCTTATCTAATCAAATCAATATATAAAGGGTATAGTGTCTCTTAAAAAGCTATTAGAAACATATTTGTGAAACTTGAATTTATTTTCTCTACATAATATCCTTTGTAGAAAGAGCACATTGTGACTTTGGTTGTTGACCAAAAAATTGATGCTATGAAATACTATATGTAATGAGAAAGAGATACAAGAACGCCAAATCAATTTATCACTTTTACAAAGCATTTATGTCCAAGCCGATATTTTTTTAAAAAAAATCGACACGTAAGGACACGTGTCTGACACGTATCCACCGCGTGTCCGGTGTGCATGGACGGGCCCCCCAAAATTTTAAAAAATTAAATATTTTTTATTTTTAATATATATCCCGTCCATGCACACCGGATATATA
>JAOQMR010087570.1:0-14369 GCA_027563865.1 Erythroxylum pelleterianum
ACTAAAGTATTCACCAATGGACATAAGAACAAAAATAAAACTGAATGTACCTGTGTTTTCCTGATAAGAAACATACGAAGGAAACTCCCTCCGTGTATCGAACAAGCCAGCCTCGTCGGACACACCGAGAACATGACAATTCTTACTCCTCTAACAAAAATCAAATTATGAAATGAGCAAATCAGAACAAATAAAAACTAAAAACTTTTGACCAACTTCAACCTAGCTAAAAAGGACTACATTTGAAGAAAGACAAATTCAAAATCGAAGGAACTCGTGGTTTGACCTTGCAATAAGAAACTACCAGGGCGACGACTCTTGGCTATTGTGCTCCACTGTCACCCTCAGATAGAGGAAGAGACTATATAATACTTAATTACCAAGTATGTCACCTACAGCGAATCTAAAAATGTGTATGTCGTTGATGATCCAGATAGGGCAGGTGATGTTACTAATAGAGCCCACTGTTCAGCCCACATCCACTAGAATATTATTTGTAATCTTCTTATTAAATCAGTCAACTATGTAGATTTGTAACGGTACACTTAGCTGAAGTTTAGGCAAATACATAGGCACGTAAATAGCTTAGACTTTCCTTTCAAATCTGTATAAATTCAAAGTTCTCAATACAACAATTTAACACCTTCAAATAACAATTGTTATATGGTATCAGAGCTATAGACATACGTCAAACACCATTTTTTTTTCTCCTTCATCATGTCTAGTTCATCTGCTTCTACCTCCCACATGTCTGCCAATCTCATTACCATCAATGTTGTTGCCCAAGCTCCACTGAAACTTAATTCCACCAACTATTTATCCTGGAGGCTGCAGTTCCATAGTCTCTTTATTGGCTATGATCTCATGGGGTATATTGATGGCACTAAGGCATGTCCCCCAGCAACCATCACCATTGCAGATGTACCTACACCCAATCCAGAATATCAGTTTTGGATTAGACAAGATCAGCTTATTTTAAATGCAATCATTGGAGCTCTTTCTCCATCAATCATTCCTTTCATAGCAACTGCTACCACTTCTAAAGATGCTTGGGATTCTCTTGCTAAGACCTATGCCCAATCTTCTCGTGGCAAAATCAAACAGGTAAAAGCTCAACTCAAGAAAATTGTCAAAGGCCAATCTACTATCACAGAATATATGCAAGCAATCAAAACTAAGACAGATCAGCTAGCTGAGCTAAAGGCACCAATGGATATTGAAGATATAACTGATAAAATATTGGAGGGTCTCGATGACACTTACAAAGATGTCAAGACTAATGTCAATGCTCGCGAAAATCCTATCTCCTTTGATGAATTGCATGAAAAACTTATTATTGCTGAATCAGAAATGCCACCAGCTATTCCTAGCCACTACCCTGCCACAGCAAACTATGCCAATCGTCCATCTGCCAAAAGAAATAACTCTCATCAGCCCAACAACTGGCGCTCTCAAGCTGGTCCAACTACACGATATTCAGATTATCATGGGCACCAGAATCATCAATATCAACCCAACAATCAAATGACTTGGCCTACAACTACACAAGGCTCACGACCCTACCTTGGAAAATGCCAGATCTGTGGTATTCAGGGTCATTCTGCCAAACGATGTCCTACCTTTCGAATTGTGCCTAATGCATCACCATCAACTGTGACCTTTAATTTCAGGCAGCCAATAGCCAACTTTGCTGCTCCACTTGCACATCCTCCGAATAGCCAACCTTGGCTTTTGGATTCAGGCGCATCTCATCATGTTTCTGCTGATGTCTCCAATCTGGATAATCATCAACCCTACAATGGCACAGAGGATGTGCTGATCGGTGATGGTACAGGTTTGTCAATTACCCACATTGGCCATGCTTCCCTTCGTTCAACTTTTCTACCACTGAATCTTGAGAATGTACTATGCGTACCTGAGATGAAAAAGAATCTAATTTCAGTATATCAGTTTTGTGTCACCAACAATGTTACAGTTGAATTCTCACCTGACTCATTTCTTGTGAAGGATCTTTTGCAGGGAAATACCATTCTTCAGGGAACGCCTAGGAATGGAGTTTATGAGTGGCCACTCTCCTCCTCACCGATTCTGGCCTTCTCCACTCACTCACCATCAACCATCAATTGGCATGCTCGTCTTGGACACCCTGCCAACAAAGTTGTAACAGCTATCTTATCTCAAAACAATATCTCATCACTTTCTAAATCTACTCATTGCAATGCTTGTCTTAGTAATAAAAGTCATAAGTTGCCATTTTCAAAATCTACTCTTCAATCTACTCAACCATTGGAAATAATCTTTTCTGATGTTTGGATGTCACCAGAGTTGTCTTATGATGATTTTCGATACTATGTTATATTTGTTGACCATTTCACTAG
This sequence comes from Erythroxylum pelleterianum, assembly GCA_027563865.1. Taxonomy (NCBI): domain Eukaryota; kingdom Viridiplantae; phylum Streptophyta; class Magnoliopsida; order Malpighiales; family Erythroxylaceae; genus Erythroxylum; species Erythroxylum pelleterianum. The sequence goes on from JAOQMR010087570.1 coordinate 2,379, forward strand.
ATATACTTGGCTTTATCCTCTCAAACAAAAATCAGAAGTAAAAGAGATATTTATTCGATTTAAACTACTTGTCGAAAAATTCTTTGACAAACCAATCAAAACATTGTATTCAGACAATGGAGGAGAATATATTGCCCTAACTCAATTTCTAGCAAAACATGGCATTTCCTTTCGGACAACTCCACCTCATACACCCGAACATAATGGAATTTCAGAACGCAAACATCTTCATATTGTTGAGACAGGTCTTACATTACTATCCAATGCATCAATTCCACTCTCATATTGGCCACATGCATTTGCTACTGCCGTCTATCTCATAAACCGAATGCCCACACCTAAGCTACATATGACTAGTCCCTATTTTTGCCTATTTAAATCTCAGCCCAACTACCTTAAACTGAGAATCTTTGGCTGCTTGTGTTATCCCTGGTTAAGACCATACACCACACACAAACTTGACCCAAAATCCAAACCATGTGTTTTTCTAGGTTATTCTCCCACTCAAAGTGCTTACTACTGCCTAGATCAATCTACCTCTAGACTCTATGCTTCTAGACATGTTAAATTTGTTGAAACAGTCTTCCCATTTAGCAATTACTCACAACCGACAGTTGACTCACCTGATTACTCTGCAACTCTCTGGATTCCACCAACTATTTCACTGCCAGCACAACCCATTTCCACAGAAGCACCACTCACTCCATCTCCGACAGCTGCACCTGCGAATGGTAATTCTTCTTGTAGGAAAATCCCGGGAGGTACATCATATGTACACGGTAATTGTCGATGGAAGGGTTCGTGATCTAGTTCGTGATGAACTCCTCAAACCGACTTACAGGTGTATAAGTCGACTTACACCTACACTTCTCACATTAATTCTTTACCAGATTCTGAGTTACATGTGGAACAACATACAGAATGTGCGCAAACAAGTAATCCAGCAAACAATATACATCCCATGGTCACACGAGGAAAGGCCAACATTCGGAAACCAATTCACAAGTTATGCTTGACTGCTGAAATCCATCCTCCTATAGAAACTGAACCAAACACAATTACTCAGGCATTGAAAGATGACAAATGGAGGAAAGCTTGCTCAGAAGAATTTGATGCCTTAGTAAGAAATGGTACCTGGACACTTGTGCCTCCTACTGAAAATCAGAACCTTGTTGGTTGCAAATGGGTATTTCACATCAAAAGAAACGAAGATGGCTCGGTGCATCGTTATAAAGCCCGATTAGTAGCGAAGGGATTTCATCAACGACCAGGGATAGACTTCCAAGAAACATTCAGCCCTGTGGTCAAACCAACAACAATCAGAATCATTTTAAGCATTGCACTAACAAATGGATGGTCCTTAAAGCAATTAGATGTCAACAATGCTTTCTTACAAGGTCCACTCACAGAAAATGTATTCATGCAACAACCACAAGGCTTCAAAGACACTGATCGACCTCACTATGTATGTCATCTTCACAAGGCTATTTATGGCCTAAAACAAGCACCAAGGGCGTGGTATCATGCACTAAAACAATTTCTTCTCAACACAGGTTTTCGGAATTCCCAATCCGATGCCTCATTATTCATTCAGCAGTCACCTAAAGGTACTATTATTCTTGTGGTTTATGTGGATGATATAATTATCACAGGCAGTAATCCACAACTTATAGACAACTATGTTGCTATTTTGGCAAACCAATTCTCTATCAAAGATCTGGGGTCACTACACTATTTCTTGGGCATCGAAGTTATTTCAAATACAAAGGGTATCATTCTTTCTCAAAGGAAGTATATCCTTGACCTACTACAGCATACAAAAATGGCAGAAGCAAAGTCAGTGCTTACGCCCATGGCCAGTCACCCAATCCTAGACCTAAACTCCGAAACACCACTAAGTGACCCATCTAAATAACGAAAAATAGTTGGGAGTCTACAGTACCTGCTTTTGACTCGGCCTGATGTTGCATTTGCTGTCAATAAACTCTCCCAATTCAACCATCGCCCAACATCCGACCATTGGGCTGCTGTCAAACGTCTTCTTCGCTACTTGGTCGGAACTGCCGATGATGGCTTACAACTTTATCGTCGATCGCCTACTAGTCTTCATGCCGTTGCTGATCAAAGTCACTACTCTTCGCTCCATGCGTACTCCGATGCAGATTGGGGAGGCGACAAGACCGATTATCAATCCACTGGCGCATTTATCATATACCTAGGTCGAAACCCTATCTCCTGGAGTTCGAAGAAGCAGAGATCCGTTGCTCGCTCATCCACCGAAGCCGAATACAGATCTGTGGCTAATACCGCTGCTGAACTCAACTGGATCTGTAATCTTCTCACCGAACTCAACCACACTCCTTCACAATCGCCGGTGATATACTGCGACAACGTGGGGGCAACACAACTAAGCTCCAATCCAGTGTTTCACTCACGGATGAAACACATAGCTATCGATTTTCACTTCGTCAGGGAACAGGTACAGTCCGGCGTCCTCCGAGTCTCCCATATTTCCGCCGATGATCAAACCGCCGATACCCTAACGAAGCCTCTCCCCAAATCGCGCTTTCTGGCGTTAAAAATCAAGCTTGGGCTCCGTAGCCGTCCGCCAGCTTCAGGGGGCGTAATAGAGCCCACTGTTCAGCCCACATCCACTAGAATATTATTTGTAATCTTCTTATTAAATCAGTCAACTATGTAGATTTGTAACGGTACACTTAGCTGAAGTTTAGGCAAATACATAGGCACGTAAATAGCTTAGACTTTCCTTTCAAATCTGTATAAATTCAAAGTTCTCAATACAACAATTTAACACCTTCAAATAACAATTGTTATAGTTACAGGTGATGATGACGGGGAAGGAGGTGTTGGGGCAGATGCTAGGGAAGGTGAGGGGACCAAAGAAGCCGGTGGCAGAGAAGGAGAGGAAGCCGGAGGAGAGAGAAAAATCTCAAAAGAGAGCACAAACTGGCGCTCTGTCTATATGAGGGGGTGAAAAAGAGAGAGAGCTTGTTGTGAGTGCGTTTATGGTGGAAACTTTGGGAGTCTTGGTATTATGTATCTCAATTAAACTCAAAGTGCCACGTTGGCAGGACGAAACATGCCCATTCGTTACCATCCCTGTTCGAACTTAGTAAGTAAAAAGCAGATGGGTCGTGGATGAAAAGGAAACAACCGTGCGTTGAAGGATTACAGGTTATATCAAAGTGGGAAAATATTCGACGTGAACAACAACGATGCTTGTATAAATTCTGCTTAGGCGCAATATTTAAAAAAAATTCAACCTTTTTATTAAAATTTTAATTGTTCGTTGGTGGAGTTTATATAGGAAGAATTGTCAAAGCTTAGGAACTTAGAAGTTTTGGATCTGAGTTTTAATGTACAGCAGCTTTTTACAATTTTTAAAACAGAAACATATGCATGATCAGCAAAATGATGATATATTCTATAGACTAGTCATTCATACTGAAGTGAAATTAATTCAAATCCATCGTATAGGAATTGACCTGTCAAAGATAACAAAAACATGCTCAAACTCTCTTCTCTGAAGCAGACAAAAGATCATGTTACATCAGGTCCGAATCTCATGTGCTACATACCAATCAATTGATCGATTTTATCCACTTAAAAGGTTAAGAGGAATTCAACAAGCTTGTATTAACTACTAAAGAGAAATGCAACATTTAAATATTGGTACTGTATAATGCTTCAAAGAGCTTAGCTTAGCACCAAAATATTCATAATCCAGCTGCTTTACTTTCAGTTTGCTAACTGGTGTAAGAGACACGACATTCTCACGTGAGACATTGCAAGATTGCTTCCTTTTCAAGTTACCAATATCAACATCAAATTTACGCTTCTTTACCAAGTTCCCAACTCTTATACACTTGTTTTGAAAAAGCTGAATTATGAGCCTCACCCCTTACATTTTCACCATACCTAACTATATATTTAAGCCCTAAACCATCCATAATTAACGAAAACTTCCTTCTAGAGGTCCGATTAGTCAAACCTTCCAAATCCCCTCCCGATTTGGAAACCTTGTCTGAGAAATTATCTCCACTCATGATTAATGCATTCAATAGAAACCAAAGCAGAACAACCAGTAACAAAATCAATCGCCTGGGAACTAGAACCAATAACCCAATAAACCAATTTGCCCAATTCCAAAAACCCACTTCTCTAATTATCCTAGGTTAGTGAAATGTGTAATGAATCTACCTATTCAAACCTTCAAAATCATCGCGGAAGCAGAAGAATGAGTGAATCAGTTTGCATGTACAAGATTTCGAATTAAAAGTAATAAAAAGAAGAACACGAAATGTTCATGAAAAATGAAGAGAATAAACAAGAGATACTGAAGGCGCGGGAGACACTGACCTGAAAGATGGGATACGTGGTAGAGAGAACGAGTAGGATCGGAGATAGAATGAAATTGGGTGATACTTGATAGAAATATAGGATTCAAGAGAAAGAAACCTCAATTTTCATTTCAAAACAATAATAAGGTGGGAAGCATTTCGAATTCGGGTCATTAACCACCCTAATTATTGGTCACTGGGCAAAATTTGGTAGCAAATAAATATAGATTGGCCTGGGGTGGAGTCCGAGGTCAATAGGCCGATCCTTAAGCACCTTTGTTTTGAAAAAAAGGCCCCGGGCTGTTACAAATAAGAATTAAACGTTAGATAAAGAATGCAACCATTTAACCCAAGTGCGACTTGACTCATTATCATTACTATAAATAAGAAGTTTAAGAAGTTCGTTGATTTGCTTGATAAAAATGCAATAATCAGAAGAGTATATAGATATAATTATATTGGAAGTTATCATAAAATGAATACCGGCACTGAATCCAAAATTACTAATTTAAAAAAAGAATGGTAATAATTTAGCTTAAAATGTCTAATTTTTAACATCCAAATCTTTTAGAATATAATCTCAATATGTTCAAATTCAATATTTTTGTAGAAAGATGAATTCAAAAATTTTAAATAATGTAGAAGGTATGTTTAAATTTACCCTAAAAATAAATGCTTCAAATTATTAAAAAAAATCTAGACACTTAGTCGAATTAGTAAAGAATGAAACGTAATTGAATTTATACTTAACTAAAGCAAAATTAAGTGTATCAAATAATAAGAAATGATTCAAATTACTAAGAGTGGAGTGTAAAATTGCTTTTTTGGCACATAAAAATTGTAGGGTTTTAAGTTGCTTCATTCCTATATTTACATAAGTCTTATTCATAGTAAAATATGTTTCCTTTTTAGAAATGAATATTTGCAAACGTACAAAAAAAAAACAACAAATCCCATTAGTTAATACTTCTAATAGAATTATCTATGCCAATTATCTCAATGTGCATAACTATGATGTATTTAGGAGTGCAAGAAAAAGACATATCCTTGAAACTAAGGTGTAAAGTTTGTTGTATGTTATTAGTTTGTACAAGGATGGACGAGGTAGAAACTCTTAAGAAATATAATTTAAGAATTTAAAGAACTTATAATAATAATTAATTAATTTAACTATAAAAATAAATTGCTAACTAATATATAATCATATGGAATATATTAAATTGCTAACTAATATATAATCATATGGAATATAAAAACTTAATTTTACATGTCAAAATTACAAAATACCTCTTTAAGTTATTTCTTCCAACATCATTAATAATCAATATATATTAGTACTTCTAATAAAATTCGATAATTGGTAATGTTTCGAAATCTAATTGAAAATTAAATTAACAAGATAAAAGATTTATGGTTTAAAAGTTCAATTAGTATTAAACAATTATAAAATAAATATATAATAATGATTAAATGAAATTAAATAATTTAAACTAAAAATAAATTTTCCTCTTAAAAATTAAAATTTAATAAAAAATTATTAAATAAAACTAAATAATTTATTCTGATTTATTAAAATAGATCAATTAATTAATAAACCAATAAATTTTTGATAAAAATTATTAAAATGGACTAAACTGAATAGTTAATTAATTACAATTATTTAGAATTAAATTGATGGAATAATTTTAACTTTTTAATTGGTTAAAAATATTATTCATTCCCAGTGAAGAAAATTAAGTTTACAAAATTTGAAGATCACAAATTTCCAACCTTTGTGATTTGATTTAACTTTAAAAAGGAGCTTCACATAAGGTACAATCATTAGTGTCCGTTGTCTGCAACTTTGTTCTATCAACTACTGTGATGGCAAGGTAACGTAGTCAAAAAAAGGAAGACTTACTTTTCCAAGTCTTCTTTTCACTTCTAATTGACTTGTGTATCTGATGGATTGTCTATTAATCTAAAGGTCGTTTAATTGAATTCTCCGTTTCCTACAGCATCAAGTCTTTCTTTATAAATTCTTTCTTTTCATGTGGCTAATTAAAGGATGGTCACAAGCGACACACATGTTGCTCACTTCCTCTTTCAAATTTTCAAGTCTTGCTTTTCCTAATAGCCCATTTTCTTACGCACCTTTATCATTATCACCGTACATGAAGTTCTGCGATCTGAGACATCAGATAGTACACGACCTTATTTTTACATAATAAAAAAAATTATATTTAGTAGACTCATATATAGATATGACAATAAAAAAAATGATACAGGTTAAAAAGTAAATAAATAAAACTAGCATACTAAATACTTATGGTAATAAAAATTCAATAAATACATAAATAAATAAAAATAAAATATAATCAAAAGATATCTTGATGGTGTCTAGATCTACTAGTATCTAACAAGTTGATTATCTTACCATATGATCAATATAGAAAAAAATGATGCATGTTAAAAAGTAAATAAATAACAATGACATTCTAAATACTTATGTAAATAAAAATATAATAAATACATAAATAAATAAAAATAAAATATAATCAAAGGAAATACTTGATGGTGCTAAGATCCACTACTATCTAATAAGCCTAATAAGCCGATTATCTTACAATATGATCAATATGGATAAATGATTTTTTTAGAAGAGGGAAAAAGACGCCGATTACACAACGTGTCCCGGGAAACAGATCCTGGACATATCCTCGATGAGAGTTACATGACACCTAATGAGAGGAAGGTCAAAATAAGTAACACCAAGCGTAAAATACGTAACATATCTCGCTAGCCAATCTGCACAGCGGTTGCTCTTACGGTAGATGTGGCGATGCACGATCGTCCAGTTCCGTATAAACAGTTCATGAATCCCTTGAACAATAGAGTTATGAATCGAGAATTGGCTGGCCAAGGAGGACAGGAATTGAAGGGCCACAGCTGAGTCAACTTCCAGTTCAATCCGACGAAAGTCGAGTGTGGATAAATGATTTTAGATCAATCAACAAAGAAAAAAAGCCCGTCAGAAACAAATACAACATTAGATATGTGCAAATAAATCTACAGTGAAAAAAAGTGAAAAATCTTAAAAATTACTTTTAAGTTATTTCTATTTCACTACTAAGACCAAAAAAAAAAAGGAAAAGGAAGAGCTCTTAAAAGGGAAAAGGTAAAGTAAAAGCTGGCGAAAAAATTTATAAAGACAACAGATTCATCTGCTCCTCCACGCAAACACTTTATTGGTCCAGAAAACCCAAAATTCCGAATATTTCTGCCATCAAAGATCTCAAAAAAGTCATCTACCAACCAGAACAAAAAGATCTCACAAAATCTCAAACAGACGATCCAATACTAACAGTAAGCCATCGATATTAGACAAATGAACTCATCCATTCCCAAAAAAAAAAAAAATATCCATGAAAGTAACTTTCGGAGGCAAATCCAAATCTATACGATGTTCAACACTCCACAATGAACTAATCACTGAAAAAACATATTTCCATCACACAAAAAAACCACCCAAACTTCAACCAGGAAAAAAAAAAGAAGATAAATATTTGCATAAAAAATAAACAACCATAAAGCTTGACTCTTGAAGGGTACATTCCAACACAAAGAGGGGCCAAAAATTAAAACTCATCTCAAGTTTAGCCCCATTTAAAGCACAGAAAGAGAGAAACTTCAAATAAGAAATGAAAACCCAACAAAACGAGAACCTTTACCTCGTGACTGACCGTGGTTGATACATGATAGCGAAAGAAAAGTACTGTTCTTGGTCGGCGGTGTCACAGATCTGAGCCTTGACGCTCTTGTGCTCAAATCCAGAGTTAGAGTAGAAAAGCATAAAGGTAAAAATTACAAAAAGTTCCTACCATTATTTCGTTTACAACATTCTTCCTTGATGAAGGTGAAAAACCGATCAACATATATAACCTGCATTTATGAAGCCCCGACAAAAGAAACGAGAAGATGGTGGTCTAGAAGGCCCTGATGGTGAAATATTTTTTAACAAAGAATTGAAAAAGAATGTCGGTAAGTTGCAATGTCACACCTTTTTTAATTCTTTCTTTCTTTCTTTAAATATAGTGATTAAACTTAATACCAAGGTTTTAAAAACCGAACCGGACCGGCCGGTCCGGCTGGAAATGATCGGAACCGGCCATGTGGCCGGTTCGGTCTTTAACAATAACCCTTCAGTTTAAAAACCAGCCGGTTCTCTGCGAACCGGTTATTTAATAATCGGATGAAACCTCTTGCTCTCCAGTCTTCTGTTTTGCTCTCTTCTCTCTTCTCCATCGCCGATCCTGTCTTCTCTCAACGATGATGAGACGCAACTTCTTTCAAAAATACAATTTTTCTCTTAAATGTTATTTTAAGTTTTATATTGGACTCATATTTAGTTATTTTTAGTTCATTAGATAATAATAAACATTGGTGTATTTTTCATTTCAATAAAATATTTTATTTTTATTTATTCTTATAAAATTTTCATCTTATTTATTATATTCCGGTTTGATAGCGGTTCACTACCGGTTGAACCTCCAAACCTTAAACCTTTCCTTAGATCGGTTCGATGTCTGGTCCCGTTTTTAAAACATTGCTTAATACAAACTAGAAGGTTGAAAAGTTTGCATCTTGTATCCTTCCTCCCACCCAAATATATATATATATATATATTGCTAAAGTGATCAATGTCAAATGGCCAAAAGATAAACCTCCTCAATTGAGTCAACTTTTTATTTATTTAATGTCTATTAAATAAAAGTACTTTATGTGTTACCAAAACATTTCATTTAATTTTCAAAATGCTATATTTCTAAAAAAATTTCTAAAAAATGAATGATTAAATACTCACCTTACTTCTTTAAGTTATTTCTTCCAATGTCATTACTAATAGGATTTGATAATTAATCATGTCTAAAAATCTAATCCAAAATTAAATCAGATAAAGATATTTAAGATTTTAAAAGTATTTTGAATAATTAATTAACCAATTTATAATTAAAATTTTAATTAATTACAAATTTTTACAATTAAATTAATGGAATAATTTTAATTTTTAATTAGTTAAAAATATTATTTATTGCTATTTAAGAAAATTAAATTTACAAATTTGAATATCATAAAATTTCCGATCTTCGTGATTTGACTTTAAGAGGGTCACCAGAGGGAATAATCACCGTTGTCTGTTTTCTTCCTCGAACTTCCAAGTCCTCGTATTGTTTATAGTCTTTGTCTGCAGCTTTGTTCCATCAACTAGTAACTTGCCAAATGTGTCATTTTGATGATAAAGACATAGGCTAACAAGATAAGGAAGACCTACTTTTATTATTAAAGTAGGTCTTCCTTTAATAATACTTGGATTAAAGTATTAAAGTAGGTCACTTTAATACTTGGATTAAAGTATTAAAGTGACCGATTGTTTTCTTTATTATTGGACCATCACCATCAAAACCTTTAAAGCACCTTAGTAATGTTTCCAAGTCTACTTTTATCGTACAATTTTCAAAAGCATTGCTTTTCAAGGATCTAGACATGAAAACTTTTTTAATTAATTAATTTTTAAATAATTTAATCAGTCGAATTGATTCAACGAATACGAATTTTTAAATATGTGATTCTCAAATTTATATGCTTGATTTTTGGACTAATTATCACATATTTTATAATTTGATTTAACTTAAGAGTTGTAATCATAATTAGACGATCACACACGATCTGATCAATAAGGTAACGTACTAAATAGGATATTTTAATTAAAAAATATGTCTGATAAATTATTTTAAATATTCTGATTTTTATTAAAACAACTTTCTAAAAAGTTGACAGCACTAAGTTTTCTTGCCCCTCCCTCTTACTATTGGATCACCACCACATAAAAAGTTGAGAGCACTACACTAAGCGGATTTTCTAAACAATTTCCAAACCCATTTCTTTTCAAAACCTAGACAGGAACGAGTAGATTTCTCTCTCTTTAATTGCCCACGTGCTTTATAATTGTATTATGTTTATATAACTAATCCAATTTATCAAATTAATTTGTTAATAAGTTGAAAATAGGTAGAATGTTTAATTCATTTGGAAAAGTTTACAAAAATTTTAAAATAAAAATTGAAAGAAAAGAACAAAAAATAATCTTAGAAACAATTTTAAGTAATTAAACTTAAAATTAAAAAAAAAAGATATGAGCTTAATTTATAAAAATACAATAACAAAATATTTAAATTAATCTAACTTGAGAAAAATATAATATAAAGACTTATAGATTATAAAATTTTAGAAATATTCATTTGAAGTTTTAACAATATTTTGTGACTTACTTTTATCTATTGACTTGTGTATCTTGCGGAATATGTAAAGATATAGTTTAATTGAATAATCATTTTTAATTTACTTAATATCTTCTATTATCAATAATGATGTAATACAAACTTTTTTAACTCTTTCTTTCTTTCTTTGAATATAGTGCTTAAACTTAATACAAACTAGAAGGTTCAGAAGTTTGCATCTTGTATCCTTCCTTCCAAAAAAAAAAAAATGCTAAAGTGATCAACACGCGTATTGAATGGGCAAAAGATAAACGTCCTCAATTGAGCCAACTTTTCATTTACGATAAAAAAAATCTTTAATGTCTATTAAATAAAATTACTTTATTAGTTACCCAAAAAAAACTTCATTTAATTTTCAAAATGCTATATCTTAAAAAAAAATCCCCAAAAAACGAATGATTAAATAGTCACCTTACCTCTTTAAGTTATTTTTTGCAATGTCATTACTAACAGGATTTGATAATTAATAATGCCTAAAAATCTAATCCAAAATTACATCAATAAGATAAAGATATTTAATTTTTAAAAGTATTAATTAATAAATTAGCCAAATTATAATTAAAAACTATTAAAAAATTTAAAAAATTAATTAATTTAAAATTTTTACAATTAAATTGATAGAATATTTTTAAATTTGTAATTGATTAAAATATTATTTATAGCTATTTAAAAAAATCAAATTTATAAATTTGAAGATCACAAAATTTTCAGATCTTCGTGATTTGATTTAAGAGGGTCTCCAGAGGGAATAATCATGGTTGTCTGTTTCCTTCCTCAAACTTCCAAGTCCTCATATTGTTTATATTCTTTGCCTGCAACTTTGTTCCATCAACTAGTAACTTGCCAAATGTGTCATTTTGACGTTGAATATATCTGATATATTCTGATTTCACGAGATTTATTGAAAATGTTTTATTTTTCAATTTTTAACTCTATTTGGTATCTATTTTAAAATTTACGGTATTATTGATTGTCTCTGAATAGAATTATTAATTTTTTTCTTGTATATTTATCAATATATTCTTATTATTTATTATACAACTAATTTAATAAATAATAAGAATACACATGTTGCTTGAAAATGATCTATAAAACAAAAACATTCTATACTATACCGACTGAAATATTCACTAGGAATAATAGCTTAATGAATGCATTAATTAAAAATCTTTTGTTTTCAATAAAAACAGATAATAAATAATATTTTTCTTTTCTAATTATTCCAAATCTTTTTTCTTTTCTAATTAATCCAAATCTTTCTTTTCTCGTGAGTCTCATAATACTAAAATTAATTAATTAATCTAATTTTTAGA
>JAOQMR010087609.1:0-14364 GCA_027563865.1 Erythroxylum pelleterianum
TTAGAAAAACGATTACAAACAAAAGTTATAGTAATTCTGAATCGAACAAGTTTGTGTTCTAATCAATAAGTTTTCTTAAAGAAGGGATTAACGAAAAAAATAACACAATTCAACCCCCCTACTTGTGTATTTGATTATCATTGTATTAACGTGTGATTCACTTCAAAGATTATCATGATAATGGAGTGTATTGGTTTTATAGGTTATGATGAGTAGAAAGATTTAGGAGAAATTGGATCATCTAATAGAGCTAGATCCTCAAGTGGGATAGATGATCTTCATTATTTAAGACCTACAATTGGGAGAGAATCAAATAAAAATTGGTGAGTCAATATTATTAGCGAATAAATTAATAGAGGGATCAGTGAAGAAATAAGTGGAAGGTGAGACTTAGGAGAAAGAAAAGGATGAGAACATTTTATATTTTTATAAGGTCACATATTTAGAGATCTAGGGAAGTATAAAGAAATGATCTCATCATCTATATCCCTTGTGTTCAATTTCATAACTTATAAAATAATATAAATGGGCTTAAGCTTCCAATTTGAAATGTTCATATGACCAAAGAAATACAAAACATATATAACCAAAAGCTACGGTAAAAAAGAAGTTCATAGGGAGATTAATTACATATAATAGCATAAGAAACACAATTGATAGTATAAACATCTGTAAGAGCTACTTCTTATTAACAAATGATCAGGATAAGAGGAAAAAGTAAGTAAGGCTTTGATTATATTACAATTATAAGTAAGTCCTTAATTATATCAAAAATGTATATATGTTTCCTTTTAGCTCTCCCATTTTATTGGGAGTACTTGGACAAAAGTGATTAAACATTAGACTATATTGGGAAATGATGGGATTCCGCAAGTTCACGAGTCTCAAGTAGTACAGTATAATATCATCCCACAGGGAGTAATTGTGTAAGTACTAGGCTTGGATCACTTAATTAATTGGACTAAGCGATTGTGTAAGAAAGGGGAATTAAAATAAGAAATTTAACTAACAAAAATAACAAAATTAAAGCTAAAGAAAAATAATACGAATATCTATAGGGGTTACTTGAATCGAATGTGGTAAGCTTCAAGGATGGTTCCACTTTTAGCGTATTCTATGGACTTTACCTGGATCAATTTATTAAGCGAATTTTGGTTGATAGAAGGTTGAGCCTAGAGTTTCTTATATCCTTTTTCAAGGTATCAAAGGAGTGTTACGCAATAATCCTAATTTACTATCGTAAACTAGCAATCAAGTGTAACCCATTAAGTTCTTTGCTAACCTGATTTTTTCTCTCATAAATTCAGTTTATGTCTAAATCTGAAATTTATAAGTTCCCTGTTTAGAGTTTCGTTATCAATTTTCACCTATCAATTCTTCAATTAACAACTAACGTCAAGTAATAGTTGGCCAAACACAATACCAGCAAAATCAATTTCAAAACAGAGAAATCAAAACCAAAAATTCATACAAATAAATCAACCAAGATTTAATCCATAAAATTAGCTAAAAGCTTAAGCCCAACCTTGAAGCTACTCAATCATGATATAATGAAAACCACAAAAATTATGCTCAGCAAACAGTATTAGGAGAAATTAAATAATAGAACAGAAAATGAATGAGTTTTAGATCTCCCTCTAATGTTGCATCACTGAGTGGTCTCTTCGTGGTTTAACGTTACTCTCCGGCATCTGTGTCCCTCCTCTGCATTTGCTGTTCACGTTGGTGGAGCCTCCCTTATTTTTAACGTTGATAGTCCCCTTGGTTTTTGTGTGTAAATTTGAGGGCTTCCTTATTGGTGTACGTTGGTGTAACTATTGAGTGCTGGAGCCCCACCTTTGCTTCAACTTTCATTGCCACCTGGTTCTTTGGTCTCCACCAGCTCTTCAAAAATGAATTGCCAGCAGATATGTGTGTTGAGTTTTGAGTGGTGTGTGATGTCACGTTGAAGAGCAGTCCACATTGAGAGCCTTATTCCCTGTGTAAAGTTGGGAGCTCTCTAAAATTGAGTGAGTGGAGTGTTGTCGTTGGTGCTTAGTTGTAGAGTGAGTAGTGAGTTCCCCCCAATAGCATGAGTGGAGAGTTCCCCCTCTTTTTTTATTTCACATCAATGCTCTTCCTTTTGTGTATGCATGGTCCCCCCTTGGATGAACTTCTTGCTTCTATCTTTTGTAACGTTGGTGGCTTTGTCAAATGAGTGGAGAGTAAGTGCTTGGTGGAGCCCTCTTTGATTTTCTTTAATTTGCTGCTCACGCACGTCGTCTCCTTTTGTCTCCTCATGTAGCTCCCTTTTTGCTCACAAGTTCACGCCTAAACCCTCCTTTATGTACCAGCTAAACACGTTTCTTCTCTAGCTTTACCTAGTGAGTCATGCCTCTCATGCATTAGATTCATTTTCGTTGGTCTCAAGTGGGTCCAGTGGTGGTCTGGGTGATTCTTCTTGTTGGTAGCATGGGTTGTATTATTTTTTTGTTTCTTCTTTTCTCAAGTCCATGCCACCCTCATTCATGCCTAAATTCACGCATATATACATGTTTTCTACACCAGCTACATCTTTCTTTTGTCCTATGTCTTTAATATTTGATTTTAGTCCACCTTCACCAGCTGCTGTGTCCCATTTTGCACCGCTAACTCTCCTTCAGCTCTTTGTTTTATTTTCTTCTATTCTTTCCACACAACCCACGCCTAAGCCACCAAAATTGACGCAGATCACCTCCTTTTTACTGTAGTTGATGTCCCCTTGGTGTAACCTTCTTCCTAGTTAAAATCCTCCTTCAAATTAATTTATTGTTGGCTTGCGTTTTCTGCTCTTTGTCTTTACATTTTGGACAGTTGTGGTCCTTTATAACTGCATTTCCTACAAATTAAACATGAACAATTATAAATGCAAATTCAGGTAAACTAAACAATTTAGCAAGAAATATATGTATAAACACAATAATTAATCCAGAAATTAAGGAAAAATTCCATTAATTCTAATGATAAAAATGCATTCAACAGTTCCAAACAAGAGATACTCAAATTATCTATTATTAACTGATGGAGGCGAGCCTAAGTCTTATAAAGAGGCATGTCAAACAGAAGATGCCAATAAGTGAGAGCTTGCTATGAAAGAAGAGATGGGGTCTTTAATCTCCAATCAGATTTGGGAACTAACAAAGTTACCCAAAGGAAAGAAGGCTCTCTACAACAAATGGGTATATTGGGTTAAAGAGGAATTTGAAGGTTTCAAAAGATACAAAGCTTGGTTAGTAGTCAAAAGGTTCCAATAGAAGGAAGGAATAAACTATACCGACATTTTCTCCCTTGTGGTGAAGCTTAATACAATCAAAATGGTGTTAAGTATTGTCGCAAGTCAAGATCTCCATCTTGAACAGCTTGATGTGAAGACAACATTTCTTCATGGAGATTTAGATGAGGAGATATTTATGCACCAGCCAAAGTGTTTCCTAGAGAATGGAAAAGAGCATTTAGTGTGTAAATTGAAGAAAAGCTTGTACGGTCTGAAACAAGCCCCAAGGAAGTGTTACAAAAAGTTTGATAACTTTATACATAGGGAAGACTTCCATAAGTGCAATGCCGACCATTATTGTTATATCAAGATATATCAGTCTAGCTACATTATTTTGCTACTTTATGTCAATGACATGTTAGTAGTGGGTTCCAATATGGATGACATCAGAAACTTGAAGCAACAATTGTCAAAAGAATTTGACATGAAAGATCTAGGTCCAACTAAGAAGATTCTTAGGATGCAGATCACCAAAAATAGGCAGAGAGGGGAATTACAATTATCTTAAGCAAAATACATTAATCGTGTCTTGCAACGGTTTAACATGGCGAATGCTAAACCAGTCAACACACCCCTTGCCAGTCATTTTTGCCTATCCCAAAATCAGTCACCTCGGACAGATGAAGAGCGAGATTGATGGTAAAGATTCCTTATACCTCTGCTATTTGGAGCTTGATGTATGCCATGGTATGCACAAGGGCAGACATAGGCCATGGAGTGGGAGCGGTTGGTAGATTTATGACAAATCCAAGAAAAGTCCACTCGGAAGCAGTAAAGTGGATTTTAAGATATCTTCGAGGTACTACCAAGCAATGCCTGTACTTTGGCAAAGGAGAAATAAAAATTCAAGGTTATGTTGACTCAGATTATGCAGGTGAAGTTGATAGAAAAAGGAACACCACCAGTTATATCTTCATTGTAGGTACAACAGTTATGAGTTGGATATAGCAGATTCAGAAGATTGTTGCATTATCTACTACAGAAGCTGAGTACATAGCAATAACCAAAGCTAGCAAAGAGATGACTTGGCTTTAGAATTTGCTGTCAAAGTTGGTTATCATACAAGAGAAGAATGTGTTATATAATGATAGTCAGTGTGCAATTCATCTAGCTAAGAATCCAACATTCCACTCCAGAACCAAGCATATCGGTGTTCGTTATCATTTCATCAAGTCCTTGTTAGAAGATGAAGTCTTAACACTTGAGAAAGTACTTGGAAGCAAGAACCCTACAAACATGCTAACCAAGGTGGTGACAATCGAGAAACTGAAGTTATGCGTAACTTCAGTTGGTTTGCAAGAGTGACAATATCTAGACGAGTTACTGCATCAACCAAGTGCGAAGACAGATTGAAATCGGTCTTCAGGTGGGAGATTGTTAGTTTTGTAAGGGACTTTGTCGCATATGGAAAGTAAGTGAGGGAGGGGGTGGTTAAGCAACTATAAATAACCCCCTTCCCCTTCCGTTTTAATCATTCAAAAACAAAACAAAATATTAACTCTTAGTTCTCTTCATTTGATGAGTAAGAGAAACATTAAGAGTAGTAAGTTTTTTCGTTAAGTAATTTTTTGGGTGTATTGGGGTAAGGGTTTGAAAGTGTGTAAACATTAGAGTTTTGAGTGTTGAATGTAAACACTTGTAAGTGTTTGTTTTTGTCCTCAATAAAAAGGTGTACAGTAGCTTTGGAAACGTAGGCACAATTTGGCTGAACTTCGTTATCAAATTTTGTGTTATGTGGTTATTTCACTGGTATTCTAGTTGTGTGGAAATAGTCTAATTTCCTTACAGGAATAGCTGTTGAGTAAAAGGGATATTCTTCTTGCCAAACAAGAGGAGTTCTCAAACAAAATTAGGGAATTGGGTCTGTTGTCATCAGATGCTTTTGAAACGTACTGCTTCCCTTGAATTTGGATTCTTCATTGTTTCCTCTTCTTGATACATAATGAGTGATTTGACCGTGTCCTTAATGGATGCCAATAATTGTTGTTACTGAGAATTTTAATTTCTCATAAATGAGCCATTTTTTTATCATCTTATAACTTGCGTTTTTTTGTCATTGTTAATTCCACTATTTTAAGGTACTTTTATGTTACTGTTCACATCCTTTTTGCAAGCTAATTAATATGGTTTACATTATGTTAAATGGCAGATACAAGCAAAATAATATCAAAGAGTTACATAAAATGCTTCATAAATGCAATGAACAATTGCAACAGTTCAACCATGTTGACAAGAAGGCACGAGATCAGTATGTAAATTTCATGGAGCAACGGGAAGAACTTCAGAAAAGGCAAGCAGAGCTTGATGCTAATGATGAGGTATTATATGCACTGAACACTATTTTATTGTTGGTAAAGTGGGTTTTGATATGAGCAGTCTAATTATGTGTTCAAATTGGTTTTGTTGCAGAAAATCAAAGAACTTATAACTGTTTTAGACCAGCACAAGGATGAATCCATTGAGCAGACATTTAAGGCTGTTGCTCGAAACTTTCGAGAAGTATTCTTTGAACTTGTGCAAGGTGGTCACGGTCATCTGGTGATGATGAATAAGAAGGTTAGGTTATGGAGCTTTTTTCTGTATCACAATGGATAATGATAATTGCCTATAAACATTGAAAATAATTTGATAGTTTCATTCATTTTTTGTAGTCAATTTATAGATTGTCTTGGATTTATTGTACTTTTTCTCTTTTGAGAAACTTATCTTGCGGTTAGTACAAAATTCAAGTGAAACTGGTCCTCTATTTGTCAACAATGTATTTGTCTAGTGCTAGAGATCTGCTGAACACATTGCATACTAGTCAATGGATAAAGTTTGATGTGATATCCACTAATGAAACCTATGTTTTTATTCATTAACAAAAAGGAATAGATAATAATGCACTTAATATGAATGCATAACTTGGTTTTGTGATGTATACTAATTGCGCCACCAGATCATTGCATGCTAGGGAACTCGCTTGGTTGCTAAATGGGTATGACTCATAATTGACTTCTGACTCTGTGTTTGATACCTTTACCTTAGTGATGTTAATTGTGTTAAGTAGCTTGGTCCATCTTAATTCCATTTCGTATAGTGCAATTTGAGGATCAACATACCCCTCAAATTGTGCCATTTATCCATTTTTACTTTTTTTATGCCATTGTTGGTGAGTGGAAGTCAATTCTCCTCAATTATTCCTATGATGGCAAGGAGTAGGTCTTGCTTCATATTTATTAATTCATTTTTGGTTCACACAGACTTCAGGAAGAAAAGGTGGCTATAAAAGCTAGGCATGTCAATTAAGTAGGTGATTTTAGATTAGCTCCTAGATTTTGGGTCATTTTACTATCTGTCAACTAGTAGACTTTTTATCCATCACGACATTAAGAAAAGATCTTCCATTCTTTGTTCTTCGTGGCTCTATATGATTCTGTGTCACACAATACACTTAAAAATTCTTCAGTTTTAAGCATTTTACACATTCATTGAGGTTAATTTTGATTTCCATCAAGTTTAGTGGTTATAATTTTTAAATTCTAAGGCACACCATTTTCCTGTTGAAATGGTAGTTAAAAGATTCTATGCATATTTCATCGTTTTCATATTGTAGTTTATGCACCCATTTTAATTAACCTTCTCTTTGGAAGATTTTATAGTGTGTAAAAGAAATAAAGTAGTGAACTTAAGTGAAGTTGTCTGATGCATTTGTTTGCATTTCCACATGATGGTGATCAAGGTCTTGATGATGAGGATAAAGATGGGCCTCGCGATGTAGATTTGGAGGGTAGGGTTGAGAAATATATAGCCGTGAAAGTGAAGGCAAATGTTTCCTCTTGTTTCTTCGGTTGATTTATCTTTGCATAACCTTTTAGTATATACGTATCATGCATAGAGGAAAGTGACTGAATTCTTCAGCACGTACATTGGGTAAGTTATATTTATGAGTTCATTAGAGATCTTCCTTCTTGTTAACATGTTACGCAAAGCCTTCGATCCCTTGTTAGGAAAATGCATGATTTTTGTTCTTTTGTGCATCTTCAATATGGACGTAATTGGTAAGAACTAAAAGTTTGGGTCAGGGTCAGAAGAACTTATAGTACCATCAGCATTTAGAGATTTTCATTAAAAACTTCTTACTTATAATTGTTTGGTGCTATTTAGGTTTCATTTATAGACCAAGGGGAAGCACAGTCTATAAAACAACTTTTAGTCGGACAAAAAACTGATGCAGCCTTGACATTGATCTTTACGATTCAACGATGTGATCCTGCTCCCTTTTACCTGTTTGATGAGATTGATGCAGCACTAGACCCTCAATACAGAACTACTGTAGGAACTATCCTATTCACTACTTTTTATATTTCGTATTCAAACTTTATATTCAATGGTTTGCTTGGAATATTCAGGAGCTAAGACCACTCTAAAGCTCCTTTTTTCCATCCATAAACCGAACCAACAAGTAAGATTTTGGTCTGAGACAAGAGGTTAATAGCTCTCATACAGATGTGTGGATTCTTAGTATCTAGGTAATTTCAGTTCTAGTGAGACCCGAAGATGTATCTATAGATGACAATTCACGTTCTGGAAGGGTACGTCATCCTCGTATTAGGTTAGATCTACATGTTGAAAATGGAAGAGATGATGCTTCACTTATAAATGACGAACCTAATGATTTTAAGGAAGCAATGTCAGAGATCGGTTCTTTAAAATGGAAAGAAGCTATGAAATTTGAAATGGAATCCATATACACTAACCAAGTATAGTCTTTGATGGATGGACCTGAAGGTATGGTACCTATTGGGTGCAAATGGATTTTTAAGAGAAAAACTAACATGGATGGAAATGTATATACGTACAAAGCAAGGTTGGTAGCAAAAGGTTACAGACAAAAAACAAGGAATTGATTTTGATGAAACTTTTTCGGCAATAGCAATGTTTAAATCCATAAGGATTTTTATTGGATATAGCAGCATACCATGATTATGATTGGCAAATGGATGTCAAAACAACATTTCTCAATAGGAATGTGCAAGAGGATGTGCATATAACACAACTTGAGGGTTTTGAATTCAAAGAATTTCCTAATCAAGTATGCAAATTGCAAAGGTCCATTTATGGACTAAAGCAAGTATCGCGGAGTTGGAATATCTGTTTTGATGAAACAATCAAAGAGTTTGATTTTATCAAAAATATGGATGGACCTTGTGTTTACAAGAAGGTAAGTGGGAGTGCTATCATTTTCTTATTGCTTTATATGGAGGACATATTGCTCATTGGAAATGACATTTCAATACTCCATTTTGTTAAGATATATTTATCTAAGAATTTTTCCATAAAGGATATGGGAGAAGCAACTTATATACTAATTATAAAGATCTATCGTGACAGATCAAAGAGGTTGCTTGGTTTGTCCCAATCATCGTACATAGACAAAGTGTTAAAAGAGATTTAGCATGGAGAATTCCAAGAAGGGATTCTTACCCATATCACATGGGATTTATCTTTCCAAGAGCATGTGTCCTAAGACATAAGAAGAAAGAGATAGAATGAATGGTGTTCTATACGCTTCGGCTATTGGATCGATCATATACACGATGCTATGTACAAGACTAGATGTTGCTTATGCTTTAAGCATAGCAAGCAAATATCAAGTCAATCCTGGTGAGTCACTGTACGGTTGTGAAAAACATCTTAAAGTACTTGAGAAGGACTAAAGATATTTTCTAGTCTATGGGGGAACTGAGCTAAGAGTTTAGGGTTATTCAAATGCTAGTTTTCAGTCTGATCAAGATGATAGTAGATCACAGTCAAAGTATATTTTTACTCTTTGTGGTGGAGCGGTTAGTTGAAAGAGTTCCAAACAACCATCCATCGCAGATTCAACAATTGAAGCTGAGTATATTGTAGTTTCTGAGGCAGCGACAGAAGCAGCAAAAAGTTCATCACTGAACTTGGAGTGATTCCTAGCATTGTTGATCCGATAGTAGTGTATTGCGACAACAATGGTGCTATAGCACAAGCAAAGGAATCGATGTCTCATTAATGATCTAAGCACGTACTCAGGAAGTTTCATCTGATCTGAGAGATAGTGGAACGAAAGGACATCCTGATAGAGCGAGTTCCCACTGAAGAGAATCTCGCAGATCCTCTCAATAAGCCTTTATCTCAAAATAGACATGATAGACATATGGATGGCTATAGTATTCGATACATTGGCAATTGGCTTTAGTGCAAGTGGGAGATTGTTGGTTTATGCCCTTATAGCTAATTTTTTTGTTGTATATTTTTTTGTATAAAACTTGATTTTATTAAATAAAAGGCATTTTTTCTTTGTGTATTTGTTAATTATTTAATTATTAATCATAAAGATAAAATCCCTGGAATAATTATTATGCAATTAGAAATTATAATGTGATTATAATTATGAGATTCAAATTGCATTTTGTATTATTTCTAAAATATTCCTAGTCATAGTTTCATCAAGACGGAGTATTGATGAAATAGTTAGACTAACACATATTTGTTTATTTCTTATAAAGAAAATAATTGATCTCATAGATTAAAGTGTGGAGATACTTAAGCAAACATGTGAGTGCTTATTAGAGAATAAGTTCACTGAACTGACCCAATTATGAGAATCCCGAATGGAGCATTACTTATGTGTCTGTGAATTATCTCATTATTATGGTTGTATAATTGATCCTTAGACTTGAGATTACCAAAGTTATCTTATGTAGGAATTGCTATATTTTTTATGCTACTTATGTTCTATCCTTAAAGTAGTTCAATTCGGTAGTTATTGGATATAGTATGAACTATGTGGAGATAGTTAAGTAAATCAACAAAGAATTCGTTATCCTAAAGTAATTAGGAAGAATGTTATGTTGTTCTTGATTAGTGATAATTTTAGGAATCTCTGGCCAGAGTAAATTGAAATTTGGAAAAGTTGTTTTCCAATATCAATTATAAATCATTTACTAATTAGCAAGAATAAACATGATTGGATTATTTAGAATAGACACGAATTCCATACTCTAATTCTAATTGGAACATTAAATGACGAAAAGATTAATTTATAAATTATAGCCATGCATAGACAAGTTAAGTCAAACCACTTTGACATGCCTAATATTTAGGTGGTCATGACATATTACTAGACGTCAATCATGATCTATGATTATAAATTGTTTAATTAGGGAATTAAAGATAAATTAAAAGGTGTTTTAATTTATCTAATTCTAATTATGAATTTGAATTATAATTTATAATCATGGCCAACATATTAGGAACCTAATGGGTCACACATAAAAGGTCTATAAAGTAGAAAGTGAAATTTGAATTAAGTTGGACTTAATTGAGAAGTTTTAGAAACTTTAAGGTCAATATGTGATATTTGATCTTATAAGGATTAATTCATAATTATAATTAAAGTTTGACTTTAGTTGTAATTTTAATTAAATCTAAGAACATGAAAAATAAGATTTTTCATATAACAGGAAAAATTAGAAAATTAGATGCTAGCACTTCTTACATTTTTCCTCCAAATTAGATTTGAGTTTTTTCTTAATAGATATGTGGATATCATTAGAGGTCAGACGATTGAACGATTCGTGGATTAACGGATTCATGGAAACAGAAAATTATAACACGAAATCAAAACAGGTTAGTAGAGCATTGTCAATTTCTTGTTTTATGATTCTAATTAATTTTGTTAAAGTTGATTCTATGGAAAAAAAGTATATTATTTTTGTTGCGCTAAAATTTGATATTGCGTTTTTTTCCTACAGTGTTGACTAGAAATTATCATAATTGTATTGATATTGTTATAATTATACCTATAATTGAGAGATTTCCTAGAGTTAATAGCTAGATTACTTCCTAAATATTCCTAGGAATTTTGTATATAAACCTTGTTCCTATGTGCACAATGATATAGAATACAAATTATTTTTCAACATTCAACACATTCAACATGGGTTATGATATGAGTAGTCTAATTCTGTGTTCAAATTGGTTTTGTTGTAGAAAATCAAAGAACTTATGGTGATGCTGTCGCCTGCAACCAAATATAAAAGAAATCACTTCCGTTAAAACAAATTAATGTAGTAGCGGTAAGCGGATATCGCGAGGAATCTCTAACGGTAAAGGTTAGCTAGTTTAAACGGGACAAATAACAAAAGGGGGTTGGTTTTGATTCACGAAAATTATATAAAATAAAATGAAAATTCACAAATCAAAAGCAATAATTAAATCTAAAAATTAAATGGAAAAATACCTTGGTTTCGGTCATCGATGTTGCCATGCTATTATGGATCTTTGATAAAAATTATAATTATTAACGAACATTCATTGAGCAAATTTTCTTTTAAGTGTATTAACCAGAAACATATATTCTAGCAACCTTATTAAACAACAATCTAGATACGATCATAGATTAAATTGAATAATAGCATTAAGAATCGAGAATCAATGACAAATGATAAACATGTACGACATGAAATCAATCAAGTGGATAATTTCTTAGAATTTTCCTACTCTAACGTAGAGGGGTTAATCCTAAGTGCTACATATGGTTATCGAAATTGAACGTCAGATTTCGCTAACTTAGCGGTTGAATCAATTAATCTCTAGTAGCGCTCCTAGAAACTAACGAATTCAATTAAAAAGACAGATCCGAAAATATCCAATGTTCATCAATAATATGAAAAATATCCAGAAAATCTCACCATAATAACATGTAACATGGATCCCTAAACCAAGATAAGAAAATTAGTTAACCATAATTAAATTGAAATCAAAAGAAATAATAAAAGAATAGTCTCCATAACTTGTCTTTATTGAAAATAATAAAATCCCTAATTGAAATCTATGCAGAAACATCAAAACAAAAACCAGAAAATTTAATTAACTAAAAGCCCCTACTCTATGCCACTACTCCTTGGAAGATGCATAAGAATTAAACTATAAAAGCTAAATAAATCAATGGCAGCAATCCCAGAGAGAAGAGTGCGTCG
Source organism: Erythroxylum pelleterianum (assembly GCA_027563865.1). Lineage (NCBI taxonomy): Eukaryota > Viridiplantae > Streptophyta > Magnoliopsida > Malpighiales > Erythroxylaceae > Erythroxylum > Erythroxylum pelleterianum. Next base: position 12,292 of record JAOQMR010087609.1, read on the forward strand.
ATGTGTTATTTAATACTTTCAGAAATCCTAAACTAGAAAAGCCAGCGTCAAGTGCGGCAACCAAGGAGAGAATGCGTGGATGCCGTTGAATGGTGCAGAGAAAACAAGAGACGTGAGTTAATGAAAAAGCAAAGATGCGATAGCCACTGGAGAAGAGAATAACGAAGTCATTGCTGGAAAATTCAAAAATCATGAACCAAGAACGAAAACAGAGAGGTATGCGACTGTCAAAAGAAAAGAGAATATGGGCTGTTGAATAATGAAAAAAACTAGAGGAAACAAAGGATGCGGCTAATCTACCCTAATCTATGATTGCTGCCTACTCCTAGAAGAGAAAAAAACGATGATCCTTCTTGCAAACCCTCAACCCCTTCATATACGGCAATGACCCAAAAGCTTCCTCTTTGAATTAAATCTCTTCTTTTTCTTGTTTTGATTTGATCCAAATCATGTAGTCTTCTAATTTTGGTGGGAGATGTCTTGTTTAGAGATTGAGAAGATCTTGGACTGTTGTGTTCTAATTGAACACGAATTCTAGAAATTTGCAGATTTAGGATTCTGTCCTTAGGCGTGCCCACGCCTAATCTCTGAATTTTGTCCAGATTGGGGGTTTCGAATTTCTTTCCTTCTTTTGCGCCTTTTTGGTCCTTTTTCATCCTTAGAGTGTTTAAAACCATCTGTAAACAATTATAGAACAATTCCATTAAATTCGGGTAATAATTTCAACACCTTAACAATAATTACGCCCAAAATATGTGCAATTAAATTGACTTATCAATTTAACTATTTGAGAAAGGGTTGGGTGAATGCATTAAACGTAGAAATTTCTAGAGATATATGTTAATTAAATTAACTTCTGACTTGATTGAAAGTATTTGATGGAAGACTTATTTATTGGTGGAAGTAAAAGAATACAAAATTACGAGTTATACCTAGTGATTGAAAGATTTAAAATTACACGCAGGGTTGTGACTTCGTAAGTCATTCTTAAGTCACAACCGTGCATTCAGTCATGCCTGTGACTTGGCAACTTAGATTATATATATATACACACTGAACATGTAACATTCCACTACCTATGTTAAGGCCCGAATAATGTATATGTGAGTTTAGTGAGAAGTTAGAAAGTGCATTTCATGTTCATGCATAATTTGGCATACACATACACTTGAATATTGAATTTTTGCACATTAAAATGGCTACATGCATTCATTGACATTTTTCGAGTATAATTAATTTTATAAATGTGATTATATTAAGAATTGCAGTTTTTATGTGTTAAAAATTGAATTGGAGAGCATATTTATTGATTTAGAATTTTTTGTAAAATTTAGGAAATTTCTGAAAATTTCGGGTATTTTTAGACTAGAAAAAATGCCAAGTGACAAGATAATTGATAAATGGTAGTAGAATTTATTGTCCAATGGCAATGAAAATTTTGATAAATGACTCTGTGATTTATTGACAAGTGTCATTGAAAATTAGGAGACAATTGGAGTAGGAATTGGAATTGATTGGACTAGTTAAATAAGAGAACTTAGTTTAAAACCTTAGAAATTGGACAAGTGACAAGTGACAAGGGTCACTTGCCAAGCCCACGTTTCTTCCAACTTGAAAGACCAAGTTAATTGTTTTGTCTTGTTTTGCTTTTGTCTTGCTTTCTTCTCTTCTGCATGACTTTCTCCATTTACTTCAAGCTTCTTCACCTTCTTCATGAATTTTGTTGCCACCTCCACCAACGTTGAACTTAGCTCTCTCATCTTTCACTTGCTACTCTTACCATGTTGTCTTCTTCATAGCCATAAGAAAACCTAACCTAATCCACCTCCATGATGTTGTACATGGGATGCATGGAAAATTAGGGATTCTTGGTGTTCTTGAAGAATTTGAAGCTAAATCAAGTAAGTTATGCTTTAGATATCATGAGTATGGTTAAATGAAACTAAAATGATGAGTAAATTAAGATTGATGACTTGATTATGCAATTTTTATGTATGTGATTGAGCCCAAGTTTATCATATAAATTGGCTACACTTTCATGGTTTTTAATGTACTTTTTGACTCTTAATTCGC
>JAOQMR010087638.1:0-14355 GCA_027563865.1 Erythroxylum pelleterianum
TTTCCTGGAGTAGTCACCCAATGGCCATCTCCAAAACTGGTTCCCCCTGCCTTGCTTGTCCCTACGGTCAGTCCCAACCCATTCACCAACGTAGTAGAGATGAAGTTATGGCTGGCTCCACTGTCCACTAAAATTACAACCGGAACCCCCTGTAATTTTCCTGCCAACCGCATAGTTCTAGCTTCTTGTAGCCGTGCTCCATTCACTCCAAATACCTCCATTGTTCTGCATTCCAAAGCTATATCAGCCTCTTCGTCAACCTCTGCTTCCAAGGCTATAATTTCTCCATTATCATCCAAGGTTTCATTGTCATCCAAGATTAGCAGCCTCAGCTGCTTCTCCGGACACTGATGGAGGGGATGGAACCGCTCCCCACATCTGAAACATAGACCTCTTGCTTTTCGGTCCATGAGTTCCGAGTACGACAAATGCCGCACACCCCTGTTTCTCTCTGTCGGTCCCCGTCTGTCACTCTCGGATCGTCAGGTGGGAGTCGCCAAGGGTGGAGCAACCATCCTCTGCTGCGTCTGGTACTCCGATGGAGCTCCAGAAAGATCGCGGCCTCTCTCTGGTCCGACGCCCATCTCAAATCTTCCTCGACCCGTCAGGTCTGGAGGCTCCGGGTCGCGCTGGGTCGGGTTGACCCGGAAGTTGCCCCTAAAAGGGCTCTTTCGGTGTGAAGACCACAGACGCATTCGATCCCCCGTGCCTCGCGCATCTTCACCATTCATCTCATCCTCCACCGCCCTCGCTACCTTCATCAACTGGTACCGATTAGCAGGTCCGAACGTTCGTACCCTTCTCCGAATATCTTCTCTCAACCCACTCATAAAATATCCCATGAGCTGCTCTTCGGGTAGCCTTCCCACTTGCGACAAAATAAACTCAAAAGCCTCAATATATTCCTCCACGGACTCCATCTGCTTCAAATCCGACAACTCCTCAAATGGGTTATCGAATCGTCTTCCTCCATAGCGATCTACTAGGGCTTTCTTAAATTTTTCCCAGTCGAGCTCTTCCGTCGTCTCCTTCAGAAGGTTGAACCAATGTATGGTTGCTCCGTCCATACTTAAAAGTGCTAGTTTAATCTTCACTGGTTCTTAGGTATTGTGAACCTCAAAATAAACCTCTGCTCTAGTAATCCATCCCACCGGATCCGTCCTGTCAAACATCGGCAGTTCTACTTTACGTACTGACATCCGGTATTCCTCCATAGTGTTCGAGGAGTGCTCCATCGGAGTTGGTTGTCGCCTTTCACCAGCCATCGTCTGCCCCCTCCCTGAGGCCTCACCACTTCCCTGTCCTTCCTCGGGCCGTTTTCCCATCATCTTGCTCATTTCCATCAACAAGTTGCGCTGCATCTCCATCATGGCCATTCGCATGGATGCTTGTATATCTTCCATCCCAGCTTCCAGACTAGCCATGCGAGACTCCAATAGCTCAATTCTGTCCGACATCTTCAGTGGCATCAAGGTATGTTACTCTGAATTTGTTGTTGTGTTTGTGATGCTGATCCCTCTCTTCGTTATCCGGCAGGTCGGACCAATTTTTAGAGACCTCTAAGCCAATAGGCTATAGATCAGTATAATATTGATAGTAATCAGTGTGCTACACTGCTATTACAAGGTGAATCCGTAGATCACCTCCTATACCAGAGCTATAATGCTCCTAACCAGAGCTGAAGAAGCTCCTCAGGGAGAATATGGATTCTCTCTGCCTATTCTCTTACTATTTTCTTCTGCCTACCTCCCTCTTCTCTCACCCGGTACATAATATTCCCCTCCCCAGGTACATACGGTTTCCTAACTACTTCGCCACCTCAGCATAACTACCTGCCCTCCTGCCCTTATTGTTTCTTCTAGAATAAACCTCTCTTTCTTCTCCTAAGATCCTAACATTGCCGCCTCCTTGAAGAGCAGCCTTGTCCTCAAGGCTGAAGTGCGGAAGTTGGCAGTGAATCCTGGATACATCTTCCCATGTTGATTGTTGTGTTGAGTCTTCAAATGTAGGTTTTATTCTGCCAGCCAACACACTTTCCGGTTCTGAAAAATTATTCACCCCACTGCCTCTCCACGGTATGAGCTGAAGCCCTGCCTTGCCACTGAGTTGTACCTTTTGTCCTTCATGCCTGAATTGCATGGTCATCTCCTTCCAGTCCATTAAGACCCTTCCTAATGTTTGTAACCAAGCAACCCCTAAGATCACATCCATCCCTTCTAATTATAAGACAAAAGCATCAATCTTCCACTCTAAGTCTTCTAGCCGAATAGGAATTGCCACACACTTTCCTGGAGTAGTCACCTAATGGCCATCTCCAAAACTGTTTCCCCCTGTCTTGCTTGTCCCTACGATCAGTCCCAACCCATTCACCAACGTAGTAGAGATGAAGTTATGGCTGGCTCCATTGTCCACTAAAATTACAACCGGAACCCCCTGTAATTTTCCTGTCAACCGCATAGTTCTAACTTCTTGTAGCCGTGCTCCATTCACTCCAAATACCTCCATTGTTCTGCATTCTAAAGCTATATCAGCCTCTTCGTCAACCTCTGCTTCCAAGGCTATAATTTCTCCATTATCATCCAAGGTTTTATTGTCATCCAAGATTAGCAGCCTCAACTGCTTCTCCAGACACTGATGGAGGGGATGGAACCGCTCCCCACATCTGAAACATAGACCTCTTGCTTTTCGGTCCATGAGTTCCGAGTACGACAAATGCCGCACACCCCTGTTTCTCTCTGTCCGTCCCCGTCTGTCACTCTCGGATCATCGGGTGGGAGTCGCCAAGGGTGGGGCAACCATCCTCCGCTGCGTCTGGTACTCCGATGGAGCTCCAGAAAGATCACGACCTCTCTCTGGTCCGACGCCCATCTAAAATCTTCCTCGACCCGTCGGGTCTGGAGGCTCCGGGTCGCGCTAGGTCGAGTTGATCCAAAAGTTGCCCCTAAAAGGGTTCTTTCGGTGTGAAGACCACAGACGCATTCGATCCCCCATGCCTCGCGCATCTTCACCATTCATCTCATCCTCCACCGCCCTCGCTACCTTCATCAACTGGTACCGATTAGCAGGTCCGAACGTTCGTACCCTTCTCCGAATATCTTCTCTCAACCCACTCATGAAATATCCCATGAGCTGCTCTTCGGGTAGCCTTCCCACTTGCGACGAAATAAACTCAAAAGCCTCAATATATTCCTCCACCGACTCCATCTGCTTCAAATCCGACAACTCCTCAAATGGGTTATCGAATCGTCTTCCTCTATAGCGATCTACTAAGGCTTTCTTAAATTTTTCACAGTCGCGCTCTTCCGTCGTCTCCTTCAGAAGGTTGAACCAATGTATGGTTGCTCCGTCCATACTTAAAAGTGCTAATTTAATCTTCATTGGTTCTGAGGTATTGTGAACCTCAAAATAAACCTCTGCCCTAGTAATCCATCCCATTGGATCAGTCCCGTCAAACATCGGCAGTTCTACTTTACGTACTGACATCCGGTATTCCTCCATGGTGTCATAGGAATGCTCTATCAGAGTTGATTGCTGAGGCAGATGAGTATTTCTTTCACCTGCCAACGTTGGCCCCCTTTCCGCCGTATCACTCCCCTGTCCCTCTTCTGGTCTCTTTCCCATCATCTTGCTCATTTCTAACAGCAAGTTTCGCTGCATCTCCATCAAGGCCATTCGCATGGATGATTGAATCTCCTCCACTCCGGCCTCCAGGTTTGCCATGCGGGATTCCAACACTTCTACTCTATCGGACATCTTGAGTGGCATCAAGGTATGTTACTCTGAACTTGTATTTTTGGTGTTTGTAAAAATCCTCCGAAAACTGGTCCTCTTCTCCCCTTCGTATCTGGCAGGTCGGACCAATTGTTAGGAACCTCTAAGCCAATAGGCCATAGATCAGTATAATATTGATAGTAATCAGTGTGCTACACTGCTATTACAAGGTGAATCCGTAGATGACCTCTTATACCAGAACTACAATGCTCCTAACCAGAGCTGAAGAAGCTCCTCCGGGAGAATATGGATTCTCTATGCCTATTCTCTTACTATTTTCTTCTGCCTACCTCCCTCTTCTCTCACCCAGTACATAATATTCCCCTCCCCAGGTACATACGGTTTCCTAACTACTTCGCCACCTCAGCATAACTACCTGCCCTCCGGCCCTTATTGTTTCTTCTAGAATAAACCTCTCTTTCTTCTCCTAAGATCCTAACACACTGATTCAACTCACACCCAATACCAACACAGCCAACAATCACACACACAACAGCCACAAAAAAACACACAGCAGTAGTAAAATAAGAACAGAGATGGAATAGAGCAGAATATAGATGAATATAGAAGAATATAGGTAACTATTATTCCCTAGCTAGACTTCAAGGGCTACTACTGTTATGGTTTTACTACTACTGTTGTGTGTGTAGTTGAGTGTTTGTTCTGTGAATGTTGGTTGTGTTTGTGTTGTATTAGGAGTTGAATCAGTGTTAGAGATTTTGGTCTCTAACAGCAACTCACGATCCTAAGGCTTAAATGTAGGTTCGTGTTTATAGGATGTCAAGTGATCGCATTGGCTGCTCTTTGGCTGATGCTGCATCTAGTCCTGCTTATATGGATTATCTCAACACAGCATCTGCATTCCCTCCTTCTTTGCATGTTGTATACATAAATGCATCCATTGAGACAAAAGCTTATGCGCATGAGCTTGTGCCAACAATCACCTGTACTTCTTCTAATGTTGTTCAAACTATTCTACAGGTTAGTAGTTTATATCTTTTACCTTCTGCATTTGTGAATGCTTATGTAAGCATCATGAACTTTGAAAGTAATCTCTGGTTGGATTGTCTTATATTTGATAGTTCTCTGGTTTTTTCTCTGTCGCCTCTGTCAACAGGCTTTTGCTCAAATTATAGACTTGAATGTATGGTATGGGCCTGACTCATGCATGGGTGCCAATATTGCCAAGTTGTTTCAGCAAATGACTACGATGACTGGTGAAGAAATTGCTGAGGTGCATCCAGCCCAAAATAGAGTCTCAATTAAATCTTTGCTGTCTCGCTTGCGTTACTATCAGGTGGTCTTTCTGTTTACTCTCAGTCCATTTCTTAATGTTTCTAGTGTATTATGCATTATTGATCATATTGTGAAAATTGATCGGATTAGAGTAGGTTCGCAGTTAAATAGAACTGAAGAAATAGTACTGAACACACAGATTTTACGTGAAAAACTCCTAAATTAGGGTAAAAATTACGAACAAAGATAGAAGACTTTTACTATTAAGAAAACTAGAGAATTACAAGGAGAAACTAAACTCACAAAAATATACAAAATATTTTTGCCTCTCTCTTTTTTTCTCTTTTATTTCTCACCTCACTTCTTTCTATTTTTTCTCTCTTCTCTGTTTGCTTTTTTACTCTTCATGCTACTTCTGCCTTTTTATAGGCAGGAGAAGGCAGCCATGTCCACCAACTTTAAAAGTTGGTGGCTGCCATGGCTGTCCATTTTTGACAGCCACTATTCTTGCCCACAGGGACGGAGCCAGACATGTAAGGTAAGAGGGCCCAATGTTTAATTTTTTAAATTTTAGGGGGTCCAACTCTCAAATAACTTCATATATATATATATATATAGCTATATATAATATTTATTTTATAAAAAATTTTGGGGGTCCCTGGGCCCTACCTAGCTACGTCAATGCTTGCCCACCAAGGTTGACAATTCTCAAACTTGAAGATTTGATTGAGAGTCAATTAGATCTTCACACTATTCTTTCTACCTTGCCGCTTCATATTGTTTACGTCCCTGTTAGGCCACACGAGGATCGACACCTGGTGGCTGTCAAAAATGGACAGCTATGGTAGTCGCCAGCTTTCAAAGTTGGCAGCCACCAACTTTGAAAGTTGGTGAAGATGGCTGCCTTCTCCTGCCTATAAAAGGGCAGGAGTAGCATGAAGAGCAAAAAAGCAAACAGAGAAAAGAGAGAAAATAGAGAGAAGTGAGGTGAGAGAGAAGAGAGAAAAAGAGAGAGGTAAAAATATTTTGTAAATTTTTGTGGTTCTAATTTTTCTTTGTAATTCTTCAGTTTTTCTAATAGTAAAAGTCTTCTATCTTTACCCGTAGTTTTTACCCTAATTTGGAAATTTTTCACGTAAAATCCGTGTGTTCAGTACTATTCCCTCAGTTCTATTTAGTTGCGAACCTGTTATAATCCGGTCAATTTTCACAACAAGTGGTATCAGAGCGAGGTCAAAAAATTATGACAAATTTTTTTGCATAATCCGTTCGAAGTTCCGGCGAGCACAGTGAAAGTTGGTGAATAGTAACTAAAAGATGACAACTATTCATTCATTTAATTTTGCGTTATACTGTGCAGTTACTGTTATTCAGTACTATTCACATACATAGTACTATTCACATATACAGAGACTATTCATACGTATGAGTATTATTCATATATGGGTACTATTCATACATATGGGTATTATTCACGTGAAATAGTGAGAGCTAAATTCTGTTCGTGATAGAAGCAATGACAACAAAATTTGAGATTGAGAAGTTCAATGAGAATAATTTCTCATTGTGGAAGTTGAAGATAAAGACAATCTTGAGGAAAGATAATTGTCTGGCGGTCATTAGTGAACGGTCAGCTGGAGTCACAGATTTTACGTGGAAAACCACCAAATTAGGGTAAAAACCACAGGCAAGGATAGAAGACTTTTACTATTTAAAAAAACTGGAGAATTATAAGAAAAAACTAGACCTACAAAAATATACAAAATATTTTTACCTCTCTTTTTCTCTCTCATCTCACTTCTATCTATTTTTCTCTTTTCTATGTTTGCTTTTTTGCTCTTTATGCTACTGCTGCCTTTTTATAGGCAGAAGAAGGCAACCATCTCCACCAACTTTGAAAGTTGGTGGCTACCAATTTTGAAAGTTGGTGGCTGCCATCGCTGTCCATTTTTTACAGCCACCATTCTTGCCCACCAAGGTTGACAATTCTCCTACTTGAAGATTTGATTGAGAGTCAATCAGATCTTCACACTATTCTTTTTACCTTGCCGTTTCTTGTTGTTTACGTCTCTGTTAAGGCACACGAGGATAGACACCTGGTGGCTGTCAAAAATGGACAACCATGGCAGCCACCAACTTTGAAAAGTGGTGGAGATGGTTGTCTTCTCCTGCCCATAAAAGGGCAGGAGTAGCATGAAGAGCAAAAAAGCAAACAGAGAGAAGAGAAAAAATAGAGAGAAGTGAGGTGAGAGAGAAAAGAAAGAAAAAAGAGAGACAAAAATATTTTGCATATTTTTATAGGTCTAGTTTCTCCTTGTAATTCTCCAATTTTTCCAATAGTAAAAGTCTTCTTACTTTGCCCGTGTTTTTTACCCTAATTTAAGGGTTTTTTCACGTAAAATCTATGTTCATTCCTATTCTCTCAGTCCTACTTAGCTGTAAACTTGCTCTAATCTGGTCAATTTTACAACAAGTGGTATCAGAGCGAGGTCAGAAAATTACGACGAATTTTTTAGCGTAATCTGTTCGGAGTTTCGACAAGCATAGTAAAAGTTGGTGAATAGTAACTAAAAGGTGACAATTATCTATTCATTTAATTTTACGCTATACTGTGCAGTGTGCAGTTACTGTTATTAAGCACTATTCACGTACATAGTACTATTCACATATACAGACTATTCAGACGTACGAGTACTATTTATACATATAGATAGTATTCATACATATGGGTACTATTCATGTGTATGGGTATTATTCACGTGAAATAGTGAGAGCTAAATTCTATTCGTGATAGAAGCAATGGCAACAAAATTTTGAGATTGAGAAGTTCAATGAGAATAATTTCTCATTGTGGAAGTTGAAGATAAAGACAATCTTGAAAAAAGATAATTGTCTGGCGTCCATTAGTGAACGGCCAGCTGGAGTCACATATTTTACGTGAAAAACTCCCAAATTAGGGTAAAAACTACAGGCAAGGATAGAAGACTTTTACTATTGAAAAAACTGGAGAATTACAAGGAGAAACTAGACCCACAAAAATATACAAAAATTTTTTGCCTCTTTTTTTCTCTATTTTCTCTCTCACCTCACTTCTCTCTATTTTTGCTTCTCTCTGTTTGTTTTTTTGCTCTTTATGTTACTCCTGCCCTTTTATAGGCAGGAGAAGACAGCCATCTCCACCAACTTTCAAAGTTGGCGGCTGCCATGGCTATCCATTTTTTACGGCCACCAGGTGGTTGTCTATTTTTAACAGCCACCATTCTTGCCCACCAAGATTGATAGATCATAAATTATCCAAAAAGTTATATGTAAAGTATGTTAAGTGACAAATCATAAATTATCCAAAAAGTTATATGTGAAGTATGTTAAGATATATAGCAGATTGTATTAGTTGTTTGCTATTTGATGTTTGGTAAAAATAGTTGTTAAGTGTTAGCTGTTTATTGTAAAATGACTTATGAAGACATGACTTTAAAAAAATTATAAGAGTATGAATACTATATATCTTAGTATTTCGATGAATATTTTTTTAATAATTTAAATTTTAAATATGTAATTCTACAAAAATTAAGTTATAACTCTAATAAAAATAAAAATAACAAAAATAACAACAACAAAATCTAATAATGATAATAATAATAATAACAGCAACAATAAAATCCAATAATAATAATAATAGTAATAATAACAACGAAATCTAATAATAATAATAACAACAACAACAACACCAATAATAATAATAACAACAACAACAACAAAATGCAATAATAATAATAATAATAATAATAGTAATAATAACAACAAAATCTAATAATAATAATAACAACAACAAAATCTAATAATAATAATAATAACAACAAAATTCAATAATATTAAAATATTAACAATAATAATAAAATCTTACATACAAACCCCAACCCCATAACATACAAAGCCAACCCCATAAAACATAAAATACAAAGCCAACCCCATAAAACACCCCATAAAACATAACATGCAAGCCACTAACGGGCATGCTCACGAGGTAAGAATTGAGGGTCAAATCATAATTACCAAACAGCTAAATTAGCTTATTAGCCAAAACGCTCCTCATTGCTAGCTTTTCACAAGTTAGCTGGTTGGGTTGAATCAGCCAACTCAACCAGTCAACAACCAAACAACATTATTAGCTTTTTGATGAAGTCAAACAGCTAAATTTAATCAATCAACTAAAAAATAGCTGATCAGCTATTAACCAAACAAGCCCCTTATCTTCACTACTTTCCAAATCTTGGGTGTGTTTGGATAACAACTGATTAGCCAAAAAATAGCTGATCAGCCAAAATCAACTGTTTGACTTACTAATAATGTGTTTGGTTAATTGGCTGATTGGGTTGAATCAGCCAACCCAATCAACCAAAATCAATAAGCTAGTGTGTACCAGTGTTTGGGGTAATCAGCTAATTACCCCATCCCAAAAAGTCAAGTTTGCCTTACCTCGCAGACGTCTATCTCGTTTTCTCCATAAGGGTCTCGCGCTTTCTCTCTTCTAACCCGACACTTTCTACACCAAATTCATTCAAAATGGAAGAGATATGATGGAAGCCTATCATAAGATCCAGTTACCTATGGAGTTTGGAAACATTTTTTGACGCTATAAAAAGGCAACTGCGGGAAGAGAAAACAACAAGGAAGCAGTCATGCAAAGGTGAGATTTTGTAGAGGATTTTTCATCTATTAAAGGCAAGTCAAAGATAGGAGATAAAGAGAGGAGCGTTGAGAGGTTTGGAGAACCATAAGTCCACTATAATCGAAGCTGGTTTGTGACTAGTGGAGGAGAAATCATACTGGTCAGAGGTATGTGAAGGGAGAAAATTCAATCAGTTGTGTTGGCTGCTTCTTGGACTATTTTTTCTATACGTTATCATTTCATTTTATTCTCTTTTGGCTATTCTAGAGTGTTCTCCTATTACAGTGTCATTTTGCTAGTTTAATGGATGTTGTGTTTTTTATTGCTCTACTGCCGTTTTGATCCTTCCATATGCTAGCATGTTGTATCTACATTCCTTATTTCTATTACTCATTTTAAATTAATACATCAAATAATTTTAAATTAAGTAATAAATATCAATATTACAATGATAAAATAGTATTTATATATTTATTTTATTGAAATAGTCTAATTCAAATTAGTAAAACTAATTAAATAATAAATATCAATATTATTTATTATCACGATGATGATGATGATGATGATGATGATGATGATGATTATTAAATGTTCTATATTTTTATTAAAGTTAATTTTTATTATTATTTTATAAAATTAAATTTTGTAGAATTAAATATCTAAAATTTAAATTCATATAAGAATATTCAACGAAATGCTAAGATATATAATATTCATACCCTTATATATTTTTTAAATTCATGTCCTTATAAGTCATATTACACAAAATAGCTAATATTAAACATATAATTTTACCAAACATCTCTAACAAATAGCTAATGCAATCCGCTGGTCAAATTACCCAAAAAAATCAGCTATCAGCTAACAGCCAAATAGGGCCTTTATCTTTAAACAAAGACTTCATTTTTAATAACTTTGAATCATTCTCTACCGTTTGGGAAGTACATCATCAAATTTAAAAAGTCTTACAACTTTGAATCATTCTCTAACGTTTCCTTTTGATTCAAAGTTATAGGACTTTTTGAATTTGATGATGTATTTCCCATCACCCTTCAATAGCTGGAGCGCATCTCTCCGCAATTCTTTTCTTTGGAGCACTTCTCTCTATTCTTCAACATGAGCATTTTTATCATTACTTATCTCCATAGAGCACTTATCTTTATGATACGTCTTACTGCACTTCTCACCAGTTAGAAGAAGTTGTCTTCTTCAATCGCTTGCACTATATTTGCTTGTTCTTTATTATTAAACTTGTAATCCTTTTTCATAAAGTATCGAGACTTCCCTTTATACTAGCAATCTTTCTCTTCATGAACAAACTTCTCATAATAGCCATATTGAGATATATTTCCTTTCTTTTTTTGATGACAGAACCTTTGCTAGATAGGCTCTCTCTACAATCTTTTCACTTTCTAGGTCTCTCATTGCCCTTCTTTGCTCTTAAGCTTGTAAAGCATTAATCACTCATAGGTCCCTCAAGATCTTTGAGAGCTCTGATACTATGTTGAATTTTAAAACTAAAAATTAACAAAAATAAAGTATAATAGAGAAGAGATAATGCAAGAGGTAATTTATTGATTGGTGCACTTTACATTGATGCTGGAAGCTTAAAAATATGTTGCACTCATTTTCACATTAAAAAGAGTGGCATTTTTCTCTTAGTTTATGCATACAGTCATTAGGTTTTATACATATTTTACTTGCTAAATTGTTTATTTTACCTAAATCTACATAGTGGGTCCTATTTAATTTGAGGAAAATACATTTGTTTTTAATTAAAAAAGACCACAGTAACAGCTGAAAGAAAGGTAGCAAAATGCAAAGGGAAAAAGAAGAAGCACACATCATAAACACCGGTCCAAAACACAATCAGAATAAAGGTAAAACGTAGCAGCTAGGGACAGTAAAAAATGCACAGGCAAAGAAGAGAAAACGCATGAGCCAGCATCGGTGTGAGCTAGGTTTTAATTGAGTGAGGAATTAAATTATCAAGTTTGGCTACAGTGGAAGGACCACGCCTACACACTAAAGAAAAACGAAATAACGCAAGAGTGGAGGGCTGATCCACGTAGGCACCAAGCTACAGAGAGCTACATCATAAAAATAGTAGAGAGGCATGAAAAGGATTATTACATCGAGGGGGCTACATCTCGCAACAATGGAGGCGGGCTAGGGGAAGAGCTTCAAGGCGTGAACAGCAGAGGCGACCTCCAAAATGACCACGCAGAATGAGAGCAGAGGAACGATGCATCACGCACCATCGCCTGGAGCTTTAGAGGGGTGCGAACCACGCTACACACGCAGCTGGGAAGGCTTGACGCACCAGTAGGAGAAATGCAGGAGGTTGACCACCAGGAGAGGCTAACGCACCAAGCGGAAGCACGCACCTGGGACGCACCAGCTGGAGGAGAGACGCACACACCAACAATGAGGGATGCAACCATAGATTCCAAAACCCATTCATTTTTATATCTGGTTTTTTTGTCTTTTTATGTTGTTTGATGATCCTGATTTATGTGGTCTTCATCCTATTATGATTGAGCAGCTTCCTTGAAGCTTCAAGGTTGGGGCTGAAACTTTTAGCTATAATCTTGGTTGATTTATAAGTATGAGTTTCATGGTTTGATTTCTCTGTTTTGAAATTGATTTTTCTGGCATTGTGTTTGGCCAATAATTACTTGACATTAGTTGTTAATTGAAGAACTGATAGGTGAAAATTGATAATGAAACTCTAAAACATGAAATTTATAAATTTCAGATTTAGACATAGACTGAATTTATGAGAGAAAACTAGGTTAGCAAAGAATTTAATGGGTTATGCTTGATTTCTAGGCTACGATAGTAGATTAGGATTATTGTGTAATACTCTTTTGATACCTTGAAAAAGGATCTAAGAAACTGTAGGCTCAACCTTCTATCAACCAAAATTTGCCTCATCAATTGAACCCCCTTGAAACCTACCGCATTCTATTCAGATTAATCTTTAGAGAAATTCACATCTTTGTTTTGACACTGATTTTATTATTTTGATAGTTAAATTTCTTAATTCAATCCCCCATTCTTACACAACTTCTTAGTCCAATTAATTGAGTAATCCAAGCTTAGTACTTACATATATAATTACTCCTTGTGGGATGATATTATCCTATACTACTTGAGACTCGTGAACTTGCGGAGTTTCATCAATGTATAAGCAATAAACCTAGCTCATATCTGGATAAAGATTAAGCAAACAAATCAAAATTTAAAAGTTTAAATCCTAATAGATAATAATTTTATCTTAATAGATAAAATTCTATCTTTTAACAAATAACATATCTTATCTTTACTACTTTAAAATCTTATCTTTAAACAAAGATTTCATTTTAACAACTTTGAATCATTCTCCAAAATTCCCTTTTTATTCAAAGTTGTAAGACCTTTTGAATTTGATGATGTACTTCCCATCACCTTTCAATAGTTGGAGCACATCTCTCCACAATTCTTTTCTTTGGAACATTTCTCTCTATTCTTCAACATGAGCACTTCTCTCATCACTTATCTCTATAGAGTGCTTATCTCTATGATACGTCTTGGTGCACTTCTCACCAACTAGAAGAGGTTGTCTTCTTCAATCGCTTGTACTATATTTGCTTGTTCTTTATTATTAAACTTGTAATCCTTTTTCATAAAGCATCGAAACTTCTCTTTATATCAACAATCTTTCTCTCCATGATCAAACTTCTCATAATAGTCATATTGAGAAATATTTCCTTTCTTTTTTTGCTAACGGAACCTTTGCTAGATAGGCTCCCTCTGTTGGACCCCAAACTTTTCTTAGAACTTAGAAATTATTAAATGAAATTTAATGAGGAAATATGGTATGATTCCTTGTAATGAATGAAAAGTATGAATGAATCTATGAGCATTTGATGAAATGAAAGACATTTGAGTTTTCTTGTGTTTTTCATATGTTTAATAAAAAGGTGATATAGTATGGTTTTGAAGATGGCCTTGTCTAATGAGTAGAATGGTGTTTGTTGTATTTTTGAGACAATTTCTAGATTTGGTGTGGATTGATTGACTCTATCAGCTCCCATGAGTGTTATAGAGGATTCCAATGATTTATCATATGTTATGTATGTGTTGTGAGAGCTTTACTGAAATTAAGGTAGAAAGAATTGATTTTGTTTTTGATGACAATGGGATTTTGAGTAAATATGTATGTGTAAGGGTACCATGACAATTATAGTGAATAAATTGATTTGAATGGAAGTTGAAAAACAAGAAATGAATAGTGAAAGTGTGAGATTTTGGAGAATTATAAGTTTGAATTTTGTTTGGGATGAATAGTATTGCAGAGATTGAGAGAGAGGAAACTTTTTGCCAAATTCAGCAAATGTGAATTTTGGCTTCATGAAGTAGTTTTCCTTGGTCATATAATTTCTCTAGAAGGAAGTGTTATCAAATTGTTTCATTTACTTGATCAAAATAAGGAGTCAAAATGTCAGTTTTTAAGGCAAAAAGAAGGGCATTATTGGAAGTTCACTTAAGGTTTTAAGTTATAAGGCTTATATGTATGGGCATAAGGGTCTTTTCTCATTCATTAATAGCAAGTTGGTTAATAAGAAGAGTGGGCTTTAGTATAAAGAGAAGTGATGCACGAAATTGAAAGGGAGAAAAGAAACAAAAGAATAAGG
>JAOQMR010087712.1:0-14342 GCA_027563865.1 Erythroxylum pelleterianum
TCTTTCTGACTTTCTTAGGAAGAGACAGAGGCATGCTAGTACGGCATATCTCCCCTTTTTCTGATTCTAGACAAGGTTCGCCTAACCTTGCCCCTGGAGGCCTGCCCTCTCCAGGTAGGACCCGAATCTAAACCATCACCGGCGGGTTATCTATGTGCACATAGTCTGATAATATACCCTATCAACTGGGTATTCTGAGAACTCATTAATCATGTTATCATGGTTAACATGGAAAACATGATTCATTAAAGAATTGAAATCAATAGGTTCAACACAAAAAGGGAACCAGAAGATGTAAAGAATCTAAAATCAGTCATGTGTTAAATAAGTCATAGGAATTCAAGAACAATTCAATAAGCCGCAAGATAAAAGAAGAGGATTACTACACAAGTATAGTAGTATGATTATACTCACCTCGACTATCTCAAAAATTCTGATTTCTTTTCTACCTTTCTTGAACTTGGGAGGAACTAGGTACGACTTCTAGTTATATTCCTTGACCGCTTTCACAAGCTATTGGGTAACATGCATGAAAATACATATACCCTCATTAGTCATTCTCACATAAGCCTCATTTCTTAACAAATATCATAAAAACTGCATAGGTCTAAATCTTGAAGGCATAACTTCTTATACATAGGCCCAATGTTGTTCAAACTTTCCATACCTCTATTTAACACATAAATTCACATTTCTTCTTTTATGATCATGTTCTAATTCGGTCATTAAGGAGATCCAAATCTCCCATTTACAATCAGCCTTAACATGCAGTCATTAGTTGGACCTTTCCTGACTCAAAACCTTATAACTCATTCATTTCTCATCCTATTCAGGTGATTCCAAGCTTCATTTTTAATAGACTCATATGACTATCACATATCCAAATAATACTAAAAAAAGATGCAAATTGAATTTATTGTGATTTTTACAATCATGTTTTGTTTCTGCTCTCTTCTGTCACTCTAAGGTTAGTAACAACCTTCACTTATTCGGCCATATCTCACAGAATACACATCCAATTAAAATACCCTTTCTACAGAACTTAGATGACACAGTTTGGAACATTTCGTAAGAAGAACTCATCATCCAATTCTAACTCTAAAGTCTTCAAACAATTAACTTGCAGTTCTCGTTTTAATCTCGCTGGTATTCTGAACCAGTACCAATTCAGGGCCTATTTCTCTTATTCGGCTCACTCTAAAATCGTGGAAAAATTCATGGAGATAGTAGACATATATATCTACAACGTGTATGTTTTGAGTTGCTCCAGATTCGCACGTTAAACAGCTCAAACAAATTGAACAAAGGGAGTCACGAATTTGTTTCCATGACAACTTAATCTTCAAAACCATAGGTTTTGGTTTAACCCCCCAAATCACCATATACACGAAATTTCTTCAAGAATAAGTGTCATTGAACATCAAAGAACACAAATCTATCATCCAATCATCAAACTCATCCACTTCCATCAAGTGGGTTTCACAAAGAAGAGAAAATCAAACTTTAAACCCATAGATCTAAGCATAGGAGTGGAGGCTTACCTCTTTATGTTGATGAAATGGCTTGAATCACCTTCTTCTTCTTGCTACAAAGCTTGAAAAAAACTTGGAGGAGCTCTAATGGAGGTTTCGTGAGAGAGAGGGAGGAAGAAGACAGCTCTTTTGTCTTATTCTCCCACTCACCTCCTTATATATGTTTCAAAGTCCACTTATTTACAAAAATGCCATCCTTGTTCTGCTACTTTTAAAAATCTGTCCGAAAAACTTCCTGTGACCACCGAAAAAATATCATACATCATTAATTCGATGTCACTAAAATTAGTATTCACAGTTCTGAAATTTTTAATGACATCAGTCTTAAATACTGATTTATTTCGGTATACCGGTAAACTAGATACCGGGTGTTACATTATCCTTTTTAGTTAGCATAACTTACATTAACCCTCTCCTTTTCTATTTTCTCTAGGTCCATGCTTGTATCACTGGAAAATTAGGCCTTTTATCCATTAAAAAAACCAATAAGAGCAACTTACTATGCCCTAGCACCTTCCTATAGAATATCTGGACTAGGAGCCACCATTAGCTTCCCTTCAATCTCAACAGGTGGACTGTAAATTAAGGAAGAGTCAGAATTGTCACCCACAACCTAGTTCTAGGTCTTTCTAGCCCCTTTAAGATGTCGAAATTCACTTACAAATGTGGAAGAAGGTTTAGGAAGAATGGCAGAGGTTGAGGGAGGATTAGTTATAAAGAGAGATGGAGAAGAAGAGTGGGTTGCAGAAGGTTGAGCAGAGGATGAGGGAGTAGAGTGAATAATCGAGGAAGTAGGTGGAAGAGTGGTAGAGGATAGTGGTGGGAAATCATACTCCATTTTAACTTTGGAATCCAATTTAATCTATTGATTTTTTAAGGTCATCCAAGGAAGAATAATGATTGAAAACAAGAGGAAAAGATGGACAAGGGTACCCGAATGGAGGATGGAAGGAAAGAAAGGAGAATGATTCAGATCTAGGGTTAGGGTTTAATGTAATGAGAAGATGGTAGAGAGAAGTTGGAGTTTCTCTCATATGGTTTATACATGAAAGTCTTGTTTACCGTTCTTTGTTAACTAAAGCTTAATACAATTTATTCCTTAGGAATCAATAACCATTTTATTTCTTACACTAAGTGCAGAGTTGTCTAATGGAGTTGAGGTCAGTAATCTTAAGCTGGTTTATGGCTACTCTTAATTCATCACCATGTTTGTTATTAGCTCTTTCAACTTCTACCTCATTTGAGTTGAGAATGCAATTAAGGTCACTAATGAGTACATTGATAGTAAGTATGAATGAGTTAATCTAACCTAAAGAGCTCAATGATCTTTAGCAGCTTAGGGTTATAGGCAATCACCACTCTACCATTGAAGTGCTAATTGTTATTTGAGATGAACTCAAGAAGAGCTTAATAAGTTAAAATCCCTTTTAAACCTTCTAGCTTTTATTTTAGTCTCTAAGAAGCCAATTAACAGGGATTCCTTTCCAAAATCATATCTTTAACAACTTATTTTTTAAGAGGGCCATTTAATTCCTTTGTATTCCTAACCAAAATAAACACGATTATGAAATCTCCCTTTTTTTTTCTATTAGTGGAGTTTCTCCATAATCTATAGGGGATTAAATTAAGTTACATCATCTTTAGCAGGAGTTGAGTCAATTGGGCAAGGGATATCTTCCAAAGTGAAAGAAGATGGGGAGGGATCTTGATCAATATTCTCAAGGTTTAAGTTTTCATTTTCAAGAATGTATGGAAGTATTGGATTCTCAAGTTGCAACTAAGGTCGTCCATATTGAATTTAGGTAATAGAAGCTTTAAATTAAGGTTGTTCCCTTAGGCTAGGATCTGTTTGTCCAAATGCATTAGCTTCAATAGTTTGGTATAAATCCCCATTAGCTCTTTATAGGTGCCAAATTTGAACAATTTTCCACTAGGGTTCCATGTCTTGGTCACTTCATGTTACCAAAGAGTAGATAACTGAATGACATGACTAACCAAATCCTCATTAATAGAGAGTTTTATAATAGTCATGGAAGAGGGGATGTAAAAGTCTCTATTGACTTATATACAAAATTTGGCATATCTATATGGTCAGATCTAGTAGTTTGGGAGTCCATGGAGAGAGGTCTCCCTAAAGAGCTTGCAATGAAGCTAAGGATTTATTGAGTTTGGTATTCTAATGGTAGGTTGTAAAACACGATACATAAAGGGATCTTATCAACCTTGCTTACATCAAGGACTATTCCAAGGAACTAATAATGAAGGAAGAAAGGTTTTCCTGTTATGTGCCATGGCCTTGTTCAAGAATTAAGAAAAGGTTAGCATCTTTACCAAGTTTCAACCAAAAAAAGTTGGTATTTTTAAGCTCCAATTTTCCCCATCTGGAGGCTACCCATGTCCTGACTTGTGGAAATGAAAGTCTCCTTACAATAAAGTAACTAATGATGGAAGAAGACTAGATCTTAGCACCTACTTGTAATAGGACTAGTGGCGGAGAAACTACAGCCTCACTGGTTGAAGCTTCTGAGAAGGAAGTGAGTTTGGAAGTTTTGAAGGTTGCTAGACTAAGTCACTCCAAGACTTTAAAAGCTGGAGTCTGTGAGGAATTCTTTGACGTATGAGGATTAGGAAGGCAAGGGGGTTCGAAGATGGCTTTTGGAGATAAGGAGAGAGAGGAGGAAACTCAAACTCAAAGACTTAGAAGTTGGTTATATTTAGAAAGAAAAAATGAAGGGAAATAACATGTGAAAAACTTGCCTAAAGGATTTTAACTAAAAATGTTAATTTGAAGAGCATAACTTTAAACAAGTGAGCAAGGAGGAAAAAGGACTAAGTTGGAATGGAGGAAAGGGAAAGGTGATCTGAGGCTAGGAAGTAGCAGGAGCATGAAGTAGTAAGTAGAAGGATGGAGATCAAGAATTTGAGAGATAAAGGAGAGAAGCCAAACCTTCTCTCTCTAAAGGATTAAGGCTTTAATCCGCTCTTACCTTTTGATGACACCAGAAACTTGATCAATGAAATTTACAAGTTCACATAATTGAATATGGTAACTTTAAATGTGGAGTATTCCAAATTATTATTCCCATAAAGACTAATTTATTACTTAATTTAGTAATCCCAACAAAGAAATTAAATTAAATTAAATTAAACAAGATTTTATGAAAGGTGAATAAATTGCTTGACTAATAGAAGCGAAGTGATTAACTTTAAAAGGAAATAAATTGAGAAAACTGCTAGGTTTATAGGGTTCACTTTTGAGAAATTATGATTATCAAGTAAGATTGTTTACTAATATTGAAATAATGATTAACTTAAGATATCTACACCCTCTCTCACATGTAATTTCTAATTAAACAATTAACATCTCTCGATGCATTGTTAACCTAATCAAATTTATTAAGAATAATTAATCTATTAGTTATTTAGGATATATCTTTCATTAGACCTAAAATATTTATTCTCCTAGTACACAAGTTATACTTCTCCTTTCAACCCTTCATATAATCCCTAAGATTAAATGTATGATGTCATGCATTAATTTAATAATCACGATAAAAATGAAAAAGTTTGAACTGAGCAATAACTAATTATGAATTAATAATTGAAATATTCCATATAAGTTACATTCCTAAGCCTAGTTGGGGATTTAATTTATACTAGAATTAAGAAAAACCAATAATAAACAAAAATGAAAAAAGGACATGAGAAGTTGTTCTCGTGGATCTTAAAATCTTATTATTTTTAATTGAATCTTTATGGAATAACCTTCTTTCCTTAAATTTTCGTCCTTTTTTTGTCCCAAGACACTCTAATTTGGCTCCTTGTTGCTCTCCTTAAACTTTGGCCCTTTTATCATTTTATAGCACAAAATCCTAGAATTTATGCAGAAGTTCCCATTAACATGGGTCCAACACGGGACAATATTAATTTCATTTTGTTTAACAATTGTCTTTAGAATTTTTTTTATAATAAATCACTGCCAATGTGGATCTAAAACGCGATTTGGTGTTTATCCTATGTCAGGTTATTAATAACTTAAATCACTTGTCTAAAGGTTCATTTTGAGGAAATGGTTATTAAAGGTATGAATATGAGTCCATGTATATATTGTGTTGAAAAAAAAACGTCCTTATTTAAGATATGTTTTGTTATATGGCAAACTCTCTATGAAACATAATACTCTCAAGAGGAAGTAAGATTAAAGAAACAAGGGAGTCATTTTGTCAACCTAGTGCATTAAGAAGCTAATAAAGTTTTGAAAGTAAATGCCAAAAAATTTAAGGAATAAAGGTTGCATGCTAATGCTACATAGGAGAATCAAAAGGAATAAAGGGTAGAAAAATAAAAATTGTGTAAGAAAGATAGACAATGGAACAAAGATTTCCTAAAACATAAGGCTTGGTTCGAAAAGAAAGGTAAGTATTATGTTTATATATGTTCCAAATCATTATATGTGAAGTTCCTCTTAATTCTTGATGGCTTGATACTAATGATACTACTCATGTTTCTAATATGATGTAAGGATTTTCTATGATCAGAATTATTAACTCAAATGAGAATTTTCTATTGATGAGAAGTTATATTAAGGATCCAATTAAAGGCATAAGGACTTATAATTTGATGCTAAGTTTTTATCACTAGCTATATCTTTTGGAAACCCTTTATGTACTTTCAAGTTTTAGGAACCTAATTTATGTTTCAAAACTTAATGTTATTAGATTCAAAGGAGATTTTGGATATGGTTGTTTCGATTTATTTAAGAATACCTTATTTATTCGTTATATTCTTCTTATTGATGATTTATATAAATTGAAGTTTGACAATAAATTTTTTGAAACGTTCATGGTAATATTGGAATTAAATGCAATGCACTAGATGAAAAATCTACTTACTTATGTTAGCGACGTTTAGGTCATGTATCTAAACAAGGTTGAAAATATTAGTAAAGAATGAGATTCTTTTGAATCTAGATTTTACTAATTTAAGTATCTATATGAATTGCATTAAAAGAAAGAAAACCAAATATAATAAGAAAGGAGTCATAAAAAGCACTAAACTTCTTGAGATTATACAAACTAATATTTATAGATGTTTTGGTACTCAATCTTTTGGTGGAGAAAAAATATCACAATGGATGCCTTGGAGGTATACATAACTGAAGTTAAAGGCAATTAGACAAAAAAGCAAAATTTATAACACTTGATAAAGGCAGTGAATACTATAGGAAACAAGATGTGTTAGGATAATATTAAATTTTACTTGCAAAGTTCCTTGAAAAATATCTCATATGCTTATAGTATACTATGCCAAGGATACCTCAATAAAATGGTGTGGTAGAAAGGCGTAATAGGACATTAATGGATATGGTTTAGGAGTATGATGAGTAACTCTTCACTACCTAAATCTTTCTAGTTGTATACTCTTAAAACTACTATGTATTCATTGAACAGGGTCCATAGTAAGGTAGTTCCAAAAACTCCTTTTAAATTGTGTTCTAGAAGGTGATCTTGTTTGAAATATTTTCAAGTTTCTGATTGCTCAATAGACGAAAGAATTTACAATCTATAAGAAAGCAAATTAGATTCCTAAACAAATGGTGGTTACTTTATAGGTTACCTAGAGATATCTAAAGTATTTAGGTTTTATAGTCTAAATTATAGTTCTATAATTATAGAAACTATAAATGCTAGATTGATTGAGAATGATGAAGTTCGTGGGAATAATGAATGAAAAATATATAGATGTCAATGGAGTAAGGATAAATGGTCCTTTATTCATAAAGATTTCTTCATTCATAGTCATTCCAAGCTTTTTGAGTAATTAATCAAAAGTTAAAAAATATAGGAAAATATTTTAATAAATGATCATACTAGCAACAAACTAACTCATAACCACCTAATGTATATAAAGCACAAGAAATAATACTTTTGATAAGAACTCAAAGAGAAAGAAAGTCAGCCACTTTAAATGATTATATGGTTTATTAACAAGAGTCATATATTGATATTAGAAACAATAAAGATCCATTTTCATTTTCACAATCTTAAATTCCATGGAAGACAATAAAGTATGGGATCTCTTTAAATTTTTAGAAGGATGTAAACGAGTTAGGTGTAAATAGATTTTAAATAAAGTGTGATTTAAATTGTAATGTTGGAAAAGGCTAGATTTACTACCAAAGGTTATAATCAGAAAGGTGGTGTTGATTATAAAGTTATATTTTTACCTGTCTCAAAGAAAGAGTCATTAAGGATTATAATGGAATTGGTGGTTTAATATAATTTAGAGTTATAATAAAACATAACCATTATAAATAAGACTAGTGTTACATGTGTCTGGCACTTGTCTTTGAGATAATCTAACTTTAATCTTGTTTTGAAACTTTTAGTGTGCATATCAAACATGAGTTTGCTGTCAGATATAAGTTAGACACCAAAGGATGGTTTACTTCTAGTTCTTTGATCTATAAACCTAATGAAAGACTGCACTAATTTATTTTTAAGCTCAGTGCCAGTTATGTCTTATAACCCTTTTTCTAAAGCTTGCCTCTTAACTTAAATCAATAACATAGGCTTGACTTTAGTCAATTAAAGTAGTAAATTTTCATTCCTTGAATAAATATCCATCACTAAGTCATCAATAACTTCTTCACTTTCTTTACTCCATTCTTTATCATTGTCCTCCTATGTCTTTTAATATATCTCTAACTTTTTTTAGTGCTTGAATTAAACCTTCTATAAGCTGTCTAAGCCCCTTTTTCATACCTCTTCCATATAGAAACTCTTGTAGCTTGAACTGATGCTTGGTTTTTGACATTTCTCCTCTCCCCAAAATGATTTATCCTTAGATCAACGCCTTCATCTATAAAATAAAAAAGTACTTGTCACTTGGTTAATAATGCACTTTTTACATCCCCACTCTTCTATCCAAACTCGCTCCTTTCCATTTATTCTAATCTCTTAGTTTTACTCTGCCAAAGTTGTTTAAATTATCCCTATGTATTTGGTCTCATTTATTTTTGCATAATCTAACTTGATCACTCTCATAAATCTTATGCTGATCTTCATAAAACTTGCTTAGTCGACAATGGAGTAATAATGAAAAGTTTTTCATTCATGGTAGATGAATATTTGTTCTTATAACAATTTATATATGACTCTTTTATCATATTGCTAAAGACGTCCCATCGTTACTTCCCGATCTTCCTCTGCATTTGTCCTAACCATGCTAACTTCCATCACCTTATGGTGTTCCTCCATACTCTTAGAACCTTGAGTTAATTTTTGTAACCTTTGATAGATCTCCTTATAGTAAGAACTTGGCATACAAAATGCTTCCTTATCACCAATTTTATCTCCTTCCAATTATTAGTAAGTAACTCTTCTTTCCTTCGTCTAGTAAGAATTTATTTATTCCACCAATCCACAACATATTCACTAAACTCGATAGTAGTCTTTTTAATATTTTTCTCTTCTAAAAAGTTATAACAAACAAAAACTAGCTCAACACATTTCTCCCACTCCAAATATAATTAAGATCTATCTTTCCTATAAAAGGTGGTATTGTCCTCTTATTTTTATCATATTATTTTCTTTCCTTCCTTTATACCATCTTTCATAACTTTCCTAAATCCACCCCCTCCTTATTTTCTCATTCTATCTTTTCTCCTTTATAGTCCATAGGTTTAACTATCCCAAGTATTTGGCATTACCCTATACCTTATCATCAGTCTTAAAATCATTTGTCTTAGCAGTTATATGTGAGTTATATGATAGGTCAGTTATGAAAACTTTATATTTATCTAACCTATATATAACTTCACCAAATTGTCAAAGAAGTTATTTATATTGGCTATATATGACGTTCTTAATGAACTTCTAATATATCATTACTCTTTCTTCCTTACTTATTTCTTTTTATTTGGATAATTTTTTGTTTTGGATTTGAGTTATAATGTACTTTCAAGAAATATAAGTAGCAAAAGCACTCTCTTATATGTTTCTATGAAGGTTCACTCAACTCACAATCTGAACTCTTAATTAAAGATTCTTTACAAACTAGGAAAAAAAACAAAACAAAGAAATATAACTAGAGGCCAAGAAATATGAAAACTGAAGATCAAGAAATTGAGCACTATAGAACCTAACTATACCAAAAAAAAGTATAAAAGAAATAAAAGAACGAACTAAATAGAAAGAAAAGTAAGAAAATTAGATAATAGAAAATTTATAGTTCGTAAAATATTTTGTCGTTATTAGAATAGGAATAATCATTTTTTACAATGGATAATATAATTACTAAACCTTTGTATATGCTTTAAATGAGAACTTTTTTAGGGCTTTTATTCATTAACTTTTTGAATTGTTTTTTAATTAAGTTAAATAATTAGAAAAATAATGAACACAAACAAAAACAATTTTCTTGTATCTAATTTTAAGAACAAAAATGAATGTTGTACATATGGTGCAAAGAAACAAGAATATTGAAGATGGAATAATAAAATTCAAGATCAAATTAATTATAGAAGATGGCTCTAATGCCAAATTATGATATGACCTTCACCAATATGATTTGCTCTAAAAGATTAAAGATAACTCTTTAAAGTTTTTGATTGATCAATAAGAATGGAAAATTTTCAATTACAATCATAAAAAAGCCTCTTATGGGAATAAACTCATAAATATAGAGTCTTAAAGGAAATAACATCTTGAAATAACAAAATCCTAAATAACTGAAACACACATCAAGCTCCTATCCTGGAGATAATTCAGTTCCATTTTTTTTGAAACTTTTAATATGTGTATCAAACATGAGTCTGATATCGGTTGTAAGTTAAACTCTACGTCTAGTTTGCTTATGCTTCTCTAATATGTAATGCCAATGAAAGACTGGTGCTAATTTACATTTTGAGTCCAAAATTGGTTACATTTGGTAACCCTTTTTCAAAGCTTGCTTCTTAACTTAAATCAATACTATAGGCTCAACTTCAACCTTTTGAAGTACCAAAGCTTCATTCCTTGCTTAAAGATCCATTGTGAACTTCTTTGTCTTTCTTTTCTCTCCTTTATCATTCTCTAACATTCTTCAATAGCTCTCCCAAATCTTTGGTGCTTAACTTGAATATTTCACAAGATGTTCAAACTCCTCTTCATACCTCCCTTATGTAAAAAACTGTGTAGCTCGAGTTAATGCTTAATTCTCATTAAAATGGATGTGAAAACAAACTTTCTTAACGGGGATCTTAAAGAGAAAGTACTTATAAACCAAATTAAAGGTTTCTCATTAAAGGCCATATGTTTTTCAACTTAAAAAGTCAATATATAGTCTTAAACAAGATTTTTTAGTAGTATATTAAGTTCACTAATATTGTAACTTCTTTCACTTAAAAAAAACAATGTTAATTAGTTTATATACCAAAAGATCAATGGGGTAAGTTTGTTTTCTTAGTCATATATATTAATGATATCTTACTTGTTGCTAATAATTGGGTGTGTTACATGAGACAAAAGATTTTCTCTATAAGAAATTTGAAATAGAAAATATATGAGAGACATCCGATATGATGGTAATATTTTTTTTAATGATAGATCACAAGAATTGTTGAGACTATCTCAGAATGTTTATATTGAAAGAATTTAGAGATATTTAATATAGATAAATGCTAAGTGGGATTATTCCTCTCCAAAAAGAGGACAAATTGGGTCCCTATACAATATCAGAGAAAATGTAAAACAAAAAGAAAATGAATCGATTACATATGCGTTAGATATTAGTTTCATGATCATAGTATTGGGTAAATATTTACAAACCTGTACAAGATCGGATGTCAATTTCATCATCATAATGTTGGGCAAATATCAAGCAATCCTAAAAATGTTTATTGGAAAGTTGTAAAGAAAGTATTAAAGTACTCATAAGGAATGAAGAACTACATGCTCACGTATTCAAGGTCTAATCACTTTGAGATGATTAGATTCTCATATTCAAAATTTACTAAAAATCATATTTGAATATCTGTTTCTTTTTCCAAATGGAGTAATACTATAGAAGAATGTTAAACAGTATATCATTGCTTCATTTACTATAGAAGTGGGGATCGTGACACGTTTTAAAGTCACAATTCATGCATTTTGGTAATGAAATTTTATTTCAAAAGTTGACATATTGTCGACTCTATTACTAAGTTGCTGAAAATTTATTTTGATAATTATACATTATTTTTCTCTAAAAATGACAATTATTCAAAAGATTCTAAACATATGAAATTAAAATATTTTACAATTAAAGAAGAAGTTCATAAATTAAAGCATTGATTTAATGATAATAGATTTATTAACTAGGGGTTTACAAGTAAATACATTTTAAAAACATGTATATAAAATGGGTCTTAGTTGTACCATCGAATGACATTTTTTTGTAATGATAGCAACACTCTAAACTCATTTTAAAAATTATATATTAATAATTTTCTATTTTATGATAATAAGTACATTTATGTTTTGAGATTTAGGCATAAAAAAATCTATGAAACACCATAAGTAAATTTGTATATATCATTATTTATGAACCTAAGATGACGAGTAACAAATGTTGTAGTATGTGAAAGAAGTACGATACATAAATAATATACAATCCCTATAACTCACATTTATTCTTTTATCTCAAGGTTTAATATTTGTGCACTTGAAGTTATGTTATTTAATTTTATGATTATCTTATTGGTTCAGCCAGATTTTGCTATGGTTGGACGTTGTTATTCGGATCCATGTCCCTGTGCGATTTTGGTTACGGAATACTTGCAAAACAAATAAGGCACGCCGGGGGTTGTTTCCCGGGAGGCCCCTCCGACACTCAAGTTAGTCTTTTTGAGGATGTTTTGGGCACTAGGAGAACAGAGAAAACTAGGGTTGAAGAGTTGTACCCGTATTATGGCGAAACAGTACCTTATATATGGGATACATGCTAGGTTTAGGTCTCTACGTAGATCTTTACGTTTGCATGGGAGACTAATACCTGTAGATGGGCTGCGGATGAGTGGACTTGGACCTGGGCTTGGTACAGCCAAGCCAACCATAAGCCCCCCTTACTCCTCGAGTCTGACCCAAGGGAAGGGTCGAAGGAGTACATAAAGTTGATGCGGCTCGTCGGTATGACGATTCGTGATAGAAGCGATCGGTCGGGAATCAGCGCCTCACGCGCAACAGCTTTTGCTAGTACAGGAGACTGATTAGATCCGGGTGATCGGTCGGCTCGCGCTGTGTCAGGACGATCGGTCGGCTCGCGATGCGTCAAGGCGCTCAACTGGTTCGCGATGTGCCAGGATGATCGATCGAGCCTCAAGGTCTAGTTATGACGCTAGGTCTAACTATTACTTGACGATACGTATCCTCTGGTGCCGTTTAAAATTTGAAACGATGCGTCCTTTTAATTATCGCGCAGTTGTCATGAGCTGTCACATGCTGTCGGACGTGCCCTTTCGACTGTCACGGCACTACCAATTTTTAACGAACCTAATTGACCGCGGCTCGGATTGTACCACGTGTTTAGCCTCGGCTTGGATTTCACCACGTGTCCAACGTCGATTGGCACCCCTTGTTCAGTCGACGCTTTAAATATTGGAACCGGCAATCTTCTTTCGCTCGCTTTTTCGACTTTTATTTTCTGCATTTTCATCTCCTCTTCTCTCTGCAGTCGTCGGAGTGTGCTTTCCATCACCGTCTTCCAAATTCCAAGCTTCCATCACCAGCTAGGTACGTCTTTTTTTTCCTTCCTTCACCCCGTAAATTACCTTTTTGTAATCATGTCGTCAACTAGTCCTAGAGGGGAAGTTAGTCCCAGGGAGGAAACCACCGAGAGGACCTTTCCGACTGCTGGGCCGTTGGAGTTTGCAACGGAGATGTTGGAGGTGCCAGAGGCTGGTGGGAACGAGGCGCTTGAGGCAGAGGGAATTGAGGAAGTCGGGGCGACTGCGCGGAAAGATGGGCTGATCATCGAGAAACCGCCGAGTGACCCATCGACGATGACCGCGAGGGAGTTGAATCGGTCGGTCCTCAGGCACAATATCCCTGCCTCCTGGGGGCCCAGACTGGCCTCCAAGAATGAAAGAATTGATAGCAGTCCAGGAGGGTATTTTGCTGTTTCAGACATCTTTTTCTTGGTCGGCGGTATGACGCTCCCCTATGCCCCGATCATTGACGAGATATGCCACGCCTACCAACTGAGGCCGAGCCAGGTTCCTCCGAATAGTTGAAGGTTTGTTAACGGCCTGGCCTTGTTGTGTCACTAGTTCGGATGTCCTCCTTCGATTGGTGTTATGCGCCATTTCTTGCGGATGAACCAAAGCTCGAGCACTGGGGTCGGGATCTCTCACCTTTAATATAGAGATGGCCGCTATCGTCCCACTGGTACCGCTTCCAAAGTCTAGTCTTGGCAGACGAAGTATTTCTTTGTGAGGCCCTCGGGTTCTTCTTGTGAGTCCAGGTCGAGGAGCTATCCTCTGGCCGAGCGGTGGAATGATCTTTCGAACGTGCTCCTTAGTAGGGAGGAAGAGGAGGCGGCCGATCGAATAAAGGCGCTCGGTCGGTATGACTTTGATCAGCTTATTACGGTGTATCGCGGGGGGTGCTCGGCCAATTCATTCTTGCTTGACCCCCCGCCTCGAATTAGCGGGCTAGGAAAAGAAACTGCCCCTTCTGGTTGACTCCTCGTAGTTGAGCTATTTGCTGAACTTGATAAGTGTTGGTTTCAGTTTCTAACCTGTCTCTTTATATTTGCGCAGTCATGGCAAGGGTTGGCGATTTCGACGGGTCC
>JAOQMR010087740.1:0-14339 GCA_027563865.1 Erythroxylum pelleterianum
AAAAATTGGCACCACATTCCGTCGGTATTTAATGTTACCGACGGAAATCTTCATTTTACCGACGGTAATTTCGGTCGATGAATAGCTATTTTCTTGTAGTGCAAGTTGGTGAAAACATCGAAAGAGTCGGAGTTGAAGAGCTTTGGTGCAATCGTCAACAGCTTCTACGAGCTCGAGCAAGCATATGCTGACTTTTACAAGGATACTTTAGGTAGAAGAGCATGGCATATCGGACCCGTTTCGTTGTGCAACAGAGGGATTGAAGATAAAGCGTAGAGAGGAAGAGAAAGGTCCATTGGTGAACATGAGTGCATGAAATGGCTTGACTCCAAGAAACATAATTCAGTTATTTACATACGTTTTGGAAGTGTAGCCAATTTCACTAACTCTCAGCTCAAGGAAATAGCAATAGCACTGGAAAACTCAAAAGCAGCAGTTCATATGGGTGGTCAAGAAAGACAACAAAAATAGACAAAACAACGAAGAAGATTGGCTGCCAGAACGGTTTGAGAAGAGTGGAAGGCAAAGGACTGGTCATACGAGGATGGGCAGAAGTTGGTGACAGATGTTTTGAGAATTGGAGTTGGGGTCGGAGTGAAAGAATGGGTGAGAGTTCAAGGAGATTATGTAGAAAGTGCCAAGATAGAGAAAGCAATTAGTAGAATTATGATGGGTGATGAGGCAGAGGAGATGAGAAGCAGAGCAAAAAAGCTTGCCGAGATGGTCAGGAACGCCGTTGAACTTCAATGATTTGGTTCATGAGTTGAGGTGTCGTCGTTCCTGAACCCAAGCACCGGAATCCTGCCATGTCTCTATGCATTGACTACCTGATCGTAAGTGAAAACAATAATAATTGGAGGAGTTAGGTGATTTTAAGAATTATAAATGTTTCTTGCGCAAGTCAGTCATCTCTTATTTCTTCAATTTAACTTACCTAAAAACACGTTTAAAGCTGGTTAGGAATAAGAAGTTTGATGTAGACGTCAATAGGTTTAATTTGAATGGTTTTACAACTTTAATTAATTGAGGTAGAGCTTTAAAACATATTATATAAGGAAAAGCTCTTTTTAAGTTATTTAAACGAGTACCTATGTATTCAGAATTAAAACTCAGTCTCTACTTATCTTGAAATTATTGTCTTTTAATAAATTTTTATAAACATTCAGTATTAGTTGTGTAAACATTTTTCTTTCGAAAATAATCATCTAAACATCTATATTATCTCCTTTCAGTGGTCATTAATAAGGTTATATATTATTTTCTCTATCAAATTTAAAGAG
Organism: Erythroxylum pelleterianum; assembly: GCA_027563865.1. Classification (NCBI taxonomy): domain Eukaryota; kingdom Viridiplantae; phylum Streptophyta; class Magnoliopsida; order Malpighiales; family Erythroxylaceae; genus Erythroxylum; species Erythroxylum pelleterianum. The sequence continues at coordinate 1,281 of JAOQMR010087740.1, forward strand.
TATAGTCTAGTGATACAAATACAATCCTTAAGTTAGCAGAATAATAATTTGACAGACACTTTAAGAAATGGTTACGGGTGGCCTCTACCACCAAAACGCAACAATGATACTGCACTATTGTAGAACTATAGCCAAAATTAACCAGTTGATAAACAAAATAGCCAACCTCCTTACGAGCTGTTGATCCTACAAAGCAGAAACAAAAAGAAGGATTACCATATTCCAAACTCCTATTCATTTAAGGGGAAGACTACGTAAATTAGCAAAAGCTACTTACAAATTAACAAACAGGATGTTAATATTCACAACTATGCTTTCCTGACACTTGGATAAGAAGAAACTTGTAATGCTCGGGAAATGAATGTTCTCGTCATTTTTGGTAATAATAGAAAGAATATATGGGTCTCAAACTTGATAGACACGAAAAAGGATAAGGATTCGATTGTTTTACTGTTACACTAAGCTATCCTAAAGCTGCAGTTCTAGACCACCGACCACCAAAGTCTAGTGGTAAGGTGTTGGTCTTCGCTTAAGCAAAGTTGGGCGTTTGACTCTCACTTGTGTATGCAGCAGTATTAAATATTCAGTGGTAGTACTAAGCTACCCATCGGGATCCTACAAGGCACGAACAGGGGATTAATCTAAGTGGTAATAACTTAAAGGTGTCTTTGCTCGAGAAACTGACGTTGCTTCTAAATATGGGATCCCAAGACTCCTTCCAAAATCGAGTTATAATCTGAGCATTAATTAAGTAATCATATAAAACTGTTCCTTGAAAGTGATAACTGAAAAATATAGCTGTTTCAAGGTTTTCGGTATAACAAAAAAGAGGGAGCTAAAACTGACAATGACTTTTAATAAATAAGTATTAGGTATAAAGTAAAAAGTAACCAAGTCTGTCATCTGTGACACGGTGTATGTCCTCTGTGACGTGGATCTTCGTTTAGGGATAATGCAAGACGCCATGGCTCAACTCTCTTTGCACGACGCTGAGGAGGAAGGCTGGGCGCAGGAAGAGTTGGAAGGAAACCTCCAGGATTCAAATGAGAACGCGTTAGTGGGTCTGTTCCTCGCAAAAGCCATCATAAACCCAGCTGCTATGAGCAATACTCTGGCCAATATCTGGCGTCCGGCACGAGGAGTTCACATTTCGGAGCTCGGGGAAGGGCGCTTCAAGTTTAAATTTTTTCATGATGTAGATTTCCAAAGGGTTTTGGATCGTTGCCCTTGGACCTTTAATAACCACTTGTTGGTTCTCCACCATTTGGTAAAAGGGGAAAACGCCAGAACCGTCCCGATTCGACTTTGTGATCACTGGCTGCAAATCCATAACCTCCCTCCTTGATTTATGCCTGAGACTATGGCGAAGCGATTTGGGGATTTTGCAGGCAAATTTGTACAATATGATCCACGCGGGCTCACAGGCACAGAGGGGCACTATCTACGATTGAGGGTGTCCATCGATGTGTTTATGCCATTTCTTCGAAAGAAGAAAATCCACATGGCTGACGGAACAATCACATATGCCATCTTCAAGTATGAAAAGCTATCCATGTTTTGTTATCTTTGTGGGCTTCTTGGGCATGTCGATTTCTACTGTGTCCTGAGGCTGGAGAAACCGGCATCAGAACTTGTTTTCTAGTGGAACGACGACATTGTGGCTTCGATACGGTGGAATACTCTGGGCATAAGCTCCTAGTTGCGGTCAGCAGATGGTGGGCAGCTCACGATCCCTTTGGGGGTTTGACGATACGACATCCAACCTCTCCCATTTCGACCCCCCTATAAGTCATGCTTTGGATAAGGTAGCAGGGAAACAACAATGCCTTGTCTTTGGGGCTGTTTATGCAAAAGGGAACCGTTCGCTTGCGGGGACCAATGTGGAGGATATGGACCACGTTTTGGAGGCAGAACACACTCTGATGAGTCTGGATGAGGGAAAGAAGCGCCAGCGCCACGGACACCCACCAAGTTTTCTCGTTTCTGGTAACAGGGATTTGACTGAAACTCACCTCCTGTCCCGACCCCCATAGGACAATTTACCAACGACAGGACCTGCTATGCAGGCGAGCCGCTCCCCATGAAGCTCATCAGCTGGAACTGTCAGGGGCTTGGCAACCCCCGCACAGTGAGGTCTCTGAAAGACCTAGTCTATTGCCACAAACCTTCAATCATTTTTCTAATGGAAACTATGATTGAAGCCTCTCATTTGGATACTATCAAAAGGACTTTGGGTTTTGAATCATGTTTTAGAGTGGACCATTTTCCATTTTAGCAGAGGGGGTGGTCTTGCTCTTTTTTGGAATACGGGAGTGACTGTGACTGTGCAGTCTTACTCCAATAATCTTATTGACAGAGTACTAATCGCATTACAGCCTTGCGAGATAACTTGAACCATATGGTGTCAGATCCGCAAGGCATGCAGGAAATAGTTAGGCGTTACTTTTCAGATTTGTTCAGTGGAGAACCGGTGGACTCTAGCTGGGTCGCAGGAACTGTTTCACGCCACGTCACCCCAGCAGATAACGCACTCCTTCTCGCTCCATTCTTGAAGGAGGAGTTCAGAGCTGCAATTACTAAGAAAAATCTACTGGCCCAGACGACTTGAATCCAGCATTCTATCAGAAGTTTTGGGAGGTGATCGGTGATGACATTGTCAAAGATTACAATACATGGCTCATGATAGGTACTTTTCCTGCCACGTTGACAGACACTCTGCTTGTTTTAATCCTAAAAATCGCTCATCCTAAGTATCTGAAAGATCTCTGACCCATCGCATTATGTAATGTCTTGTACAAAATCATGTCGAAAGTCTTAACCAACCGGTTGAAAGGCATTCTTCCCCACATTATTTCTGCGTACCAGTCTGCTTTTATCCTAGGGCGATTAATGTCATAGTGGCTTTCAAACTCATTCATGGGATGAAGACTAACAAAAGGGTCTCGGGAAGTACAGTGTTGAAGATTGATATCTCTTAAGGCTTATGATCGCGTTGACTGGGGTTTTCTTGAAACTATGCTGATTTCTTTGGGTTTTGATATGTGGTGGATCAAACTGATGATGCTTTGTGTGAAGGATGTCAAATATTCAATTTTATTAAATGGCTTCGATATCGGCCCTATCATTCCAAGTAGAGGTATCCGTCAAGGGGATCCTATTTCTCCTTATCTGTTTATTATCTATGCAGAAGGTTTTTCCTGCCTCCTCAGTCAAGCAGAGCAGAGAGGCCTCATTCATGGGTGCCGAGCTAATTCTAACGGGCCATGTTTTCCTCACCTATTTTTTGCCGATGATTCGCTACTTTTATTTAATGCCTCTAAGACCGAATGTGAAGCTATTAAGAGCATTTTGACGACTTATGCAGCGGCTTCAGGTTAGTCTATCAATTACCAAAAATCGAGCATCTTCTTTAGCCCATCTGTTCGGCTGGAGGAGAAGCGGAATCTACTATACTAGGGGTTTACACCCCGTTGGATCAAGGCAAATATTTGGGGGTGCCATCTCTTATTGGGAGAAGTAAGAAACGTATTTTCACTTATCTTCATGATAAACTATGGCATAGGGTGAATACATGGAACAATAGATTTTTATCCGGAGTGGGCAAAGAAGTATTGTTAAAATCTGTTACTTAGGCTATTCCATCCTACTGTATGACTGTGTTCATGCTTCCCAAATCTCTTTGTGAGGAAATGCAAAAAATCATGAACTCTTTCTGGTGGGGTATGAAAAAGGACTAGGGGAAAAGTATTCACTGGTTATCATGGGACCGCATATGTGATAGTAAATCCAATGGATGTATGGGCTTTAGGGATTTACGGTACTTTAATTTAGCAATTCTTGCAAAGCAAGGTTGGCGGTTGCTTACAGAATCCAACACTCTCTTCTTTCACGTGTTCAAAGCTAAATACTTTCCTAGAGGGAATTACATGAATGCTAGATTGGGTTCTAACCTAAGTTTCACATGGAGAGGTATTCTGCAAGCCAAGGAATTGCTTCAGGTAAGTGCCAGAATTCGGATAGGAAATGGGGCATCAACAAACTTTTGGTTAGATACTTGGATACCTAGGGACTTGAATTTTCGGTTGCTTGCAGGCACAGGAGCTAGGGACCATACTCTGATGGTCCATGCTTTTCTTAAATGGGAGGACCGTTGCTGGGATGTGGAGAAGCTTCAAGAGGTGTTCTGTGAGGAGGATGTGCATTATATTTTGACGATCCTTTTGGGTTTGAGGGGTAGACCCGATAAATGGCTATGGCATTTTGATAAGCAGGGTACCTATACTGTCAAATCTAGTTATTTCCAAGCCCTTCTACTCAAGAAGGGTCCTTATGACGAGCGCGAAGATATATGGACGTATCTGTGGAACCTAACAATCCCTCCAAAAGTTAAAGCTTTCATGTGGCGACTTTTAAAGGATGTTCTTCCTACTAAAGAGCGGATCTTTCGACGAGGTATAGATATTGACTCCAGTTGTGGCTACTGTGGCCGTAACGAAGACTGTTTCCATATGTTTGTGGGCTGCTATGTCACGAGCGAGATTTGGGCTGCTTTTGGTTTGAATTTTCGTTCATTTGGGTCAACAATAGTTACTTATATATGCAATGCTTCCAAGGTTGTTTCTGTTGATATAATGCAAACTGCTTGCATGGTATTATGGCAGATATGGTGTAGCAGAAACACATTTGTTTGGGAAGCCAAGCTCACGCTTGGTTCGCAAGTCCTTGGCAAGGCAGCCTCTTTCATTCAGGCATAGACAGCCACACGACGCCTCTATAAATTGCCATATGTGGGATCCAGCAGGCCGTGTAGCTCTCATCAGTCGGTCGGCACACTAACTTGTGCTTCACATGCAGGCACTTCATTGCAATGGTTCTATTTTGTTGATGCATCTATTTTTCCCCACTTGCATTGCAGTGGTTATGGGGCTGTAATTAAAAACAGTGCAGGTTATGGCGAGCTTGCCCTCTCAGGTACGCTTTCTAGTGTGTTCGAACCTAAGATAGCTGAAGCTCTCGCTTGTCGATCTCTTCTAGCTTAGGTTGACTTACATCTGGCTGGCCAGTGCTCTATTGCTGTGGATGCTCAGGAATTTTATACCGCTATTCAATCATTTCGGGAAGACTCATCTGACTTTGGTAAAATCATTGATGATTGTTTATATATTCTTAGGCGTAATACTGCTGTTTCAGTACGTTGCTTCGCTGACATAGTAACGTCGAAGCTCATGAGTTAGCTTGACATTCTCATTTGTATGCCCCTTTTATGGGTTGGGATCACTTCCCTACCTTTGATTAATACCAGGTCTCTTTTTACAAAAAAAAAGGGTATAAAGTAAGGACTGAATAACACACATGCTATTGTACTAAAATCACCTTAAATACAATTGAAAGATAAATGAAAAATATAGTTGTTTCCAAGAGCTTCTTAGGCAAACCTCAAAATTGACATTGTCCGAACATAGTTGTCTAGCTATCACTAAAGAATCCATCACCAGAGTATTCATGAAAACACAATACGAAAGTTGTATTCTAAAGGCCACATCATCTTCCCTCCTTTGATCTGTTTCTTCCTCTGTATCAAGAATACCAAGTTTTCTTTAAAGTATTTTATATGAGAAGGCATTGTGGGTGATGAAATCTGCCAGCTTCTTATGTTCTTCCCTTTATAGCTTCATATGTTAGACATGGCCAAACTGTTTCCAGTGGAGGCTCAAAGACATCTTTGAATAGGAATGCAGATGACCAGATACATTTAATAAGGTGAGAATAAAATCTAATTATGAATTATATCATAGTGTAACATTTTAATTTTAGGACATAATACCGATATAACAAGGCCAATCTTAATTGTGCAAAATACAACACCAATGTAGGCACCAATGCAGACAATGAAATCAAACTTGTCAACATTCCAAAGATGGATTGCAGCTTCATAATCTATGAGACCGAGCATGGTGGATATAATGATTAAAGAAAGCACCACAAGTGGAGTGTATTGGAACACTAGAGTCAAGAACAAGAAGGTAATTAGAAGCAAATGCATGCATTAGAAATCATAATACAAAAATCATGTCTAACCAATCTTTCATCAAACACTTAATAGGTAGTACTCAAACAAACTTTCCAATCTATATTCAGCTTCAAGTAACCCATTTTGAACGCACTACCCATCTCACCATCTTCATTATTATGAAAACACACATTCACTATTAGGAAAACCACAACACACACGAATTGAACATAAAACCCAGTAGAAAACAACACCCAAATACAACAACATCACCATTAGAAGAAAAACTAGAGTGCAAATGATGGAATACATATGTCAACCGATGACGATGAAGATGGTAAGCAATGGAAGAAGACGATGATTATAGTGAACACAAGGAGAGAACACAAATCACAGAGGAAGACGATGGTAGAAGAAAAACAATGAATATGGAGATGGTTTTTATTTAAAACGAAATGAAAATGTTTAATTTTTATAAATGTTCAAACATTTGGCAATGATTTTAGAAAACATCGCCAAATGTTTGACAATTAGCGACGAAATCTTCAAATCTTCTCAAAATATATTCTTTTAGCCACGCTTCGATAAAACTTCGCAAAACACTGGACTTTTGGTAACAAATTTGGAAATGGTCGCCAAAAGCTGACTTTTACCAAAACGTAGCTAAAAGTCAAATTTGTTGTAGTGTAACTACGTTAAATGGTACCATAGCTATTTCTAAAAGACAACAGTCATTTTTTGAGCTAATTAGTTGTATATGAAGAAGTTTATGGGATAAATATCGTCTTTATCGTACTATAACTACTGTTTTTTTGTTGGTTTATGCTCTGCAGTTAGTTATAGTTTAGTGACATAAATAATTTAAAGACATTCTTTATCTTATACATATTCATATGTATATGATAAAGTTTATGGGATAAATACAATAATCTAATGAAAGTCTCGCTGATAAGTGGTCTAGGATAAATATATATTGCAAATAAATTTATGATAGGATCATAATTATGTGATTCATATTGCATTTATATATTACTTTTAAATTGTTCCTATTTATTATTCTATCAAGATAGGATATTAATATAGAATAAAAGGACTAGCACACATTTTGTTCCTTCCTTATAAAGAAAGTAATTGATCTTATAGACTAAAGTGATGATTGTATAAGTGATCATTTGATTTAAGATCTATAAAATTATTTTAGATAAAGATTATTATATTTTAATACTATTTATGACTTAGTTTAGTCAAAGGTAGCTCAGTCAGTAGTCAAAGTAATTAGAGAAAATGTTCCATTGTTCTCAATTAGTATTGATTCAGAAATCCTTGGTTAAAGTAGAATGACACTTTGAAAATAATTTCCAAATCCCATTAATTGAATTGATTACTAATCATTGTGAGCTATTATGATTGAATTCAAATATAGTAGACATTAGTTTCATACTTTATGTCTAATCAAAATATTACATTATAAAATGATTAAATTATACAAAAAATTATATATAAAAAGAATAGTCAATATCACTTTGATATTCGTGAATATTTGGTTAGTAATGATGTGTTGCTAGATATCAATCTTAATTTATCGAAATAAATTGTTCAAATAGAGAATTAAAGATATATTAAATGAATTTAATTTATTCAATCCCAAAAATGATTTAAGGCTATGATTTATATTCATTACTAATATATTTGAGAACCTAATAAAATTAAAACAAAGTTGACCTTTGGCTACGAAAAGATTGTAGCTAAAGGTGCAAAATTGTCGCTAATATGGTGACGATTTAGTTTCGTCACCCAAAACGTTGCCAAATTCTCGTAGCTAAAATCTATAGGCAATATTTTGTGCTAATCGTCACTAAAAGTTTTTGCCTATGCTTTATTTTCATAGCGAAAGACTATTAGAGAGGTTTTGAGGAATTGTCGCCAATACGTGTGGCTACGCTCTACATTTCCAGAAACTTAGCCAATCTAAAAACGTAGTCAAATGCTTTTAGCTGCATTTTGTAAAATGTAGTCAAATTTTTTATCGATGTTTTAAAGAAATGTTATATCATGTTGGAATAAATTATTTGTTACATTTTTAATCCATATTATTGTATGCAATGTTTCGATAGATTTTTATTGTTAATTTATTATAAAAAATATATCAAACAAAAATAATTGCTAATTTGAAGCATTGTGTATAAAAAATAAATATCATTAAATTTCTTCATATACAAGATTTTGATTACAACTTAAACGATTCTTATATACAAAATAATAAATACAAAGACTAGTTTACAAATTATAATACAAATCACTCCGCCACGCATCTTCATCAAATCTGTAATTTGAGAAAAATATTAAATTTAAATTATAATACAAACATGAAATAAAAGAAAAATTATAAGAGATTTAATTAATGCCATTCACTTTCATCTTTACTACTATTATATTCCGGGCTTATTATTGTTCTAAGGTACTAATCATGCTTGGCTAAATTTTTTCTAGTATGTTGTAATTCAGCCTTAAGTGTCTTATTGTCCTCTTCAAGATGTTGAACGTATGTGGATCTTGATGAGATTGAAACATTTGACTTAAGGTTAAAGCCAAGACTTTTGATATAACTTGAAAGTGGACCAAGCACAATATTGCAAATATCTTCTACATTGACCTCATTCCCTTTATACATTGATTTTTGTAACAACTCTTGCATCTTATTTTGAAATTTAAAAACAAAACCAATATTCAATGAAAATATTATTAGTTAGTATTACATAATTAAATAAACTTAAAATTTAAACAAATTTTTATACTTAAATAGTTATTTTCTGCTTCTTCTAACATTCACCCTTAACCTTTCTTAGAGTGAGTGACATTGTATAGTGTCATCCTATCACATTCTTGTCCATGTAGTTCCATCTTACTCTGTTTTGTGAAAGAAAAATACAAGGAAAAATAAATAATATAGTGTTTATTGATATAATTATAACTTGTAAACAAAGATCATATATATTCATCTCAAAAGACTACAAATGATTTGACCCTTGATTGTGAGGTGTTTTCATTTTTCCTCTATTGACCTTTACCTTCTCACATTTTTCCTATATAAAGAAAAAAGATTAGATAGTCATTAAATTATCTAACAAGATTAATGAAAGCAAATGTGAAGGGAAAGAAAACAAACTTGAACTTTGGGACAGACATAATAATCACACAAACTATTCCAATTTTCTTGAGACATTCGTCTCGGAATATGTCTCCTTGCCTTCGCATCAGAAGGAAAAGATTTATAAAATTGATGCAACCTATAATAACAATCCCTGGTCCTTTGTTTCAACAATGAAATCATACAGTTTGAAACATCAGGGTCCTCGACATCGACAATATTTAATTTCATCCGTGAACAATAAATAAAATTGTAATTAATATTAAAATAAGTAAAACAATATTACATATAGTTAAATAAATTGAAAATTTACTGTAACTTTATCTAAAGCATTTTTAAGCAAGTTGTCTTCCTTCAAGTCCTTAACATACTTCAGGCAAGCTAATTCTATTCTCATAATAATCCCAAAATCAATTGACAATTGTGCAAATTGGATCTCGTCTATAAGATGATCTTGCAAAGTATCAATGTGTATTGACAACTTTTTATTCATTGCAACATTCATTTGTTGCAATTCACAATCTCTAGTTATACCTCTACATCTTTTTTTAATATTGACATTGGAACTTGAAAATAAATCAATAATGATAAGAAAATATGCATTAAATATGTAAATATACATTTGAGTATAAGTGTATTTGTATGTGTTAAAGATTACCAAACCTGCAAATCCCTTTATATTAGTTTATTTATTATTCTTTGAGGAAGAATGAGGTTGTTCCTGACTAATTTCATTAGTGAATGAGGTCAAATGTTGTTATTAGCTAGGAACTGATTGCTTTGGTTGAAATTGCACATCCCTCTGTTCTACAATTTTGATAGCTCTCACCTTCTTCCCTTTGTTTCTACCAGTTGCCATTATATTGGATATCTATAAAATAAACATAAAGTTTATTAACATTGGAATAAATCCAATCATCATTACAAACATACTGTCAATCATTAACATTACTCGCTCTCAATCATCAATAATCCACATTAACATAACTGAATCATCAACAATCTACATTAACATAAGTTAACCATCAACAATTCACATTAACATAACTCAATCATCAACAGTCCGCATTAACATAATTCAATCATCAACAGTACGAATTAACATAACTTAGTCATAAACAATATGCTTTAACATAACTTAATCATTAACAATCAACATTAATATAAGTCAACATAAGGCATTAAAATAACTTAATCATCAACAATCTACATTAACATAAGTCAACCATCAATAACATGTATTAACATAACTTAATCATTAACAATCGACATTAACATAACTCAAACATCAACAATACGAATTAACATAAATGTTACCAACATTACAATCCAAACAACATAAAGAACATTTTTATTAACTTCAATCATTATGATCAAGATCTTAAAAATCATCGTCATTAATTGCATAATGATTTGACTCTTCATCGATATTATATTCAGCCAAAGTATCATCATTATCATATAATTCATCCTCAACATAGTCTGTAACTCTTTGTACGGCAAGATTAGCTTGTACTTTATGTACTTCTAGTATATTGGGATCAACATCTTTCATATGGAATAATGATATATCTACATCTTCTATTTGTAGGGCTCTATTATTTAGCTTGGATTCAATATCTTGATATACTTCATCACCATCTTCACATATTGGACCATTGTCTCTTTCACAAAAATAAAAAAGATTTCGATGTTTAAAATTTTGAACAAATTTTCAATTGCTGCCCAATACAATGTCATTGAGGTAGAATACTTGCTTCACTTGTGTTGTAAGCATAAAAGGGTCATTATCATACCACATGTTACTAACATTGACGCTAGTAATATTGTCATTCACTATTAAGTTCATCCTTTTGTCACCAAGATTAAACCATTTACACTTAAATAATCTTTTTATCCTTTATGTAATGCAACTCTTCCTTCGCATTAAAGTCAGTCATTGGATGGATTGTAAGAGAATTTAACTATACTCTTAAGAAATATATTATGTGTGATTTGCAACAGCTATCCAAAAGCCAAAGATTTTAGCATTTTACCACTGGTGATCTAATTGGATCACTGCTCACCTATGAGACACAAATGAATGAATTGCATAAAGATAAATTGGCTCCAACGAGAGGAGTTGTGATGTCTAAATTCTCTAAGGATAAGAAAATTGATGATGAGGAGACTTCAACAAATGAAAGTGATAAAGATGGTATAAAATTTATCACAAAAAATTCAAGAAGTTCTTAAAGAAGACAAAAATCAAACACTTGAAGAAGAATAATAAAGTACTTAAGACCATATAAGATGACAATACTAGTTGGAAGAGTAGGGAATCTAAAAAATATGGTAATAAGTATGTGATTTATGGACAATAATAATTAGGTATCCTCTTCCTCAAATTCTTAGGATGATAATGATGATTGTGATTTTGATCTTTTATATCATAAGTTATCTAAATGTTTAGAGGTCGTGAGGTTGAAAAGGAAGGAATATCTTTCAAGCACAAAGAGATTTTAAAGGAAGAAATTATATGTATGACATGATAAAATTGAATAGTATGGTTATTGTCAATGACAATGAGCATAATTTGTTGCATATGAATTAGACATTGAATAAAAGAGATCATTGTCCTTAAAGAATCATTGCCTAGATTCACTATAAGTAGTGAAAAATTAAACAACATGTTCGAGAGAAAGAGAGAAAAACTATACTTTAAAGATGGAGTAATGGCTAAAAACAATGCCAAAAGGTTTATGGTGGTTTTAATGGAAAGGTTCATGGATTGAGAGAAAGTTAAAGTTAGACAACTTATCTATAGGTTTGACTTTTTAAAAGTATGATAAGCATTAAAAGTTAGAGCTTACATCATAAGGATGTAGCACATAGCCAATAGGTAAGCTTGCTTAAGACCTTAATAACAAAGAAGTGACAAAAATGAAAAAATTTGAAAAGGAATTCCATAAATAGAAAATCTTATAGCCACTAATGAAGAAATTAGAACTCCAAAGGTGTGATAAACACTTTCAATTGCATCAACGTGGTTAAAAAAAAATTCAAAGTTTCAAACATTGGGGGCATATCAATGTGAACTTCACAGAATTAAGAACTCAAGAAACAAAACAAGTTTAGAATGGTCTTGATTGGTAACATCTTCTTTCTACACCTTAATCCCTAACATCCGAAAAATAAACAAAATCTTTAATAACTTTGACCTAAATTTACTTGAATTTTTAAGACTCGGAATATATGATATCTACTTCCTCCAAGCGTCCATCTAATAGCATCGGACCAAAACATCATCTTCTTGTTTATAGGATTCATATGCATAGAATTTCCACATCAGCATTTTCCTAGGAATGAACAAACAACTTAATAGTAAGGAAGAAGAATGACTATATCCGCTTTTACACCATCAACTCCCAATTGGCTTAAACAAACTTATATAAACACAAATGACCAATAAACATCTAAATAAATAAAACGTAATTAATCAACTAATACAATTCTAGCATAAGAGAAATACCATGTAAGAAACTAGCTTACAGAGAAGGAAGGTGGACGCTAGAGACAGACAATGACGAAGACGAAGTGACTGGAAATGCGACAGACGATGACAACACTGGGAGAATTTAGTGAAGAAAGGTAGAGAGATGAAGAAGGAGTAGCGTGATTAAACATTTGGCGACACTTCATGAAAATTTTCGCCAAAATGTTACATGTTTGCAACGGTTTATCAAAGCGTCTCAAAACGTTACTTCTTTGGTGACAATTCCCAAAATCGTCACCAAAGGTTAAATGTATGAAATATATTTTACATAATTATAGAAATTATACTGTATAAATAGAATTTATATATAACAAATACAATAATATGATAATTATTAATTTGATTAATTACAATTATTATCTATAC
>JAOQMR010087764.1:2094-14334 GCA_027563865.1 Erythroxylum pelleterianum
TATCAATTTACATAAATCAATAAGTTTTTATAAATTAAAATAAATAAATAAATTTTATTTAACAATCTTTTTTAATTAAATTTTAATTTTTTTAATAAATAAGAATAATCTATTTTAATTATATTTTAAATTCTTTAATTTTATCCTATTTTTAATTTTTTTTAATAAACGGTTGAATATTTTAAACTTTAAAACTTTAGTTTTATCCTTTAACTTTTGTTCTAATTTTTTACTAATTATTAAAGATGTGTTAAAATGAAATATGTTTTAGTGATTTCTAACACCACGCATGAATTAAATTCACCCTTTTGACATCATCAACGTCTTGGTCTAGGATGAGTTCTGAGGAGGACACACGACAGAGTGCTATTACTTTCTTTCTTTTCATGAGTACATAAACATTTAGTGATGATCCTTATTTTTTGAATTCTTCCTTCACCACACACGAGAAATCTGATTTTTCTTCAGCTCCAAAGTTCTGGGTGGAGATTGGATCTTCACTTCAACATGCATTAAGCTCAACTTGAAGGACTTTCTTGTTCATATTCTCTGCCTTTATCCTGAAACTGAAGACCCAGTACAGGTAGAGAGTTTCATAGCTTGTAAGTAGAAATGCATATGTCCTTTGCAGAAACCAACTTTGTCTTTGTTATTCTTTGCATGAATATTACCATCTTTGGCTCTGGAGTCCTCTGTTTTCTTTTGCTGGTTGAAGAAGTTGGCTAGCAAAAGTTGACAAAGATTTCTTCTTTTTTTCTTTCTTCATATTTTTATAATGTGTTTGTCTCTGTTTCCAATCCAGAGTGTATACCAACCAATTATTTTTATTTCATTATCAGATGAAAGAGCCTCACTTTTCTTACCAACTTAGTTTTGGATTCAAATTTCATCCGCCAACTTCACTTGTCCTGACTCCAGAGCCTCGTCTGCAATTTTCATGTATGTCCTTGCAGGTAATACAGAATTGGCATTCTTGCAGTTGCAGTGTAAGAGAGTCATAAATATGCCACAAGAAACCAACCATGGACCAACTTTCACCTCTCCTTGTAAGAATTTTAGGGGATTTAAGTCTCTGGCTTCTAACAATGAGAATTCATTCACTGAGGATATCATCAACGACCTTGAATTAGCTCAAAGGAAAGCTGAAGAAGCAGGTTAGGAGATCATCACCACACCTTTCAAATCTTACAAGTTCAATTGCTAATGCTTCTTGCTTCAGTCGCACACAAGAACACAAGATGAACAACAAAAGTTTAATAATTTACTAAACCAATTTGCATAGTGTCTCTTAGTTGTCCTCTTCCCAAAAGGCACTTCTTTGTGTTTGTCTCACTTTTTTCTTAAATTCTGGTTTCAATAATCATTCGACGCAATGTTGGGTACATGATTCTACTAAGAAAAGCTGATAAAATATGGTAAAGAGCATCATTTGTATTCCGGAGAATGCGGATGATTCCATGGATTTAAGAAAGTAAAATTGGCATCCTGCACTCCAAAGGAAAAGGAGAAAATATACTGTAGTGGGTCCATCTTAGACTACTTTTATCATTCTTTGTTGCCAAACCTGCCCCCAAATTCACTGCTTTCTAGTTATTAAGAATGAAATAGCGCAGCTAATGATGGTTAGGGCCCTTGTTGCTACAATTTGAAGCCTTCTTTTGGTACTAAAACGTAATGTATAGATGATCTGAAGCAAGTGTAGTTTAAAGAGAGTTTCGTTAGAAAAGTAGCCATGATATCGAGTAGTTTATGTATTGTGAAGCTGAGTTTGGAAATGCCTTACTTCAAGTTAGTGACACTATGCAGTGCATATTCTTCGCTGTCGTTGCATGTAAATGGAAACTTCGATCGCAGAAAAGCAAACCTTTTGATATGGATTTTTCATCACCATCCTGGAGCGGTTTTAACTCTTCATACCATAGCACAATTGATCTGATTCAGTCAATCTTTAAGCCAAAATTTGTAGAAAAGTAGCCTCCTCTAATTGGTTTGACACTAATTATCTAACACAGTGAATTCAAAATTGATCTTGAATTTTCAACTGAAATATTTCATCCTTTTACTGCACCAGCTTCAAGAAGGTACCAAGCAGCAGAATGGCTGAGACAGATGGACCAAACTGCATCATCATCCCTCCCCAGAGAACCGTCAGAGGAAGAATTTTGCCTTGCTCTAAGAAATGGTCTCATTCTCTGCAACGTCCTCAACAAAGTCAATCCTGGTGCTGTCCACAAGGTTCTAACTCCAAATTCTTTCATTCATCAATATTACTAGACACGTTTGCAGCAAGATGTTTTGCATGAATGCCATCGTATGAATTTTGCATCTTTTGACCTATTACTGATGAAGCTTTATGAACCACATTTCTTCATTGATTACTTCTACATATTCTGGACATTAGTTGTGCTTTATAATTCTACACATCTGCTTGAAATGGAAAAGGTGGTGGAAATTCCAATAATCGCGGTGCAGTCCACAGAAGCAGCAGCACAGTCTGCAATTCAGTATTTTGAAAACATGAGAAACTTTTTGGAGGCTGTAAGAGAGATGAAGCTTTTGACTTTCGAAGCATCTGATTTGGAGAAGGTTCGTTTCCTCCTAAAAGAATGTTATTATGCTCTCTGTGCACTTGCATTGACTAATAATGCCCTGATCTTGCACAGCTCCAGATTCAGATATTAATTGAAATGAAACTTATTACATATAAAAGAAAACTGCCACCATAATGGGTATGGTCCAGAAATTTATATTTCTAGGAATCATAAGAAAAAACACAATCCTATGAATATCTTTACCAATTTTCAAGCTCTCAGTGAACCTGCTGCAGCGAAGTTCTTGACATCTTAGAAACTAAAATAGGAAACTGCTTCATTTTTCTTGGACATATTGTTGAAGCTGTATCTGTTCCTAGAATAATCTGTAGTAAAGGCTTTTCAGGAATAGTAAATTTCCTCCCTGAAAGCAAACAACTTTACATATTTTTGGCAAATTTGAAGCATATTTGCGGGAAAAAGGCTGCAGTTCCATATTCTTCAATCAGTTATGTCTAAAAATTATTTGAGGTTGTTTTAATTGATATGAACAGGGAGGCTCATCAAGCAAGGTTGTGGACTGCATTTTATGCTTGAAAGGATATTATGAGTGGAAGCAGGCTGGTGGAGTTGGGATTTGGAGATATGGAGGACTAGTGAAGATCGTATCATTCCCAAAGGGATGTCCGTCTTCCTTGGTTGGCAGTGAAAGTGCTGATGAGTCAGTTGATGAATCAGAATCGTCCCAATACGAACAGCTATTAGAATTTCTTCATCTCTCGAATGAGGTTTCAATTGAAGAAAGCAAAACTGCAAATGCTCTGGCTTTTCTTTTTGATCATTTTGGCCTTGGACTTCTACAGGCTTATCTTAGGGAGAGTAATGGAATGGAAGATATGCCTTTGAATGCAATGGTAGGTAAGACTCATTTTGAAGATGTTTTTCACTAGATTGTAGGGTAAACTAGTAAGTTCAACATATAAAGGAATCAGTGGCTAAAACCAAAAAAAAAGACTCTTTTAAGAATACAACATTGAATGCAGAATCTGGTCCTAGGATTGAATTATGAAGTGATTACATTATTTTTCTAAAAAAAATTGCAGGTGATTGACACATTGCTCAGCAAGGTAGTTAAGGATTTCTCTGCATTGCTTGTTTCTCAAGGCACACAGGTAACTTGAATCTTTTCCTTCTAGTGAAATGTCTTCTGATAGCTTGATGTTTCTGATGAGTTTTACAGCTTACCTTTCCTCCATCAAGTAACTTCACAAGCTATTGATTTTTGTACAGCTTGGACTGTTCCTGAAGAAAATTTTAAAGGCTGAAATAGGTTGCTTGTCAAGGACTGAATTTATAGAGGCCATTCAACAGTATCTCAAGAAAAGAACTAGTTTGGTGTCAAGTGATTTCTCCAAGTTCTGTGTTTGTGGTGGAAAACAAGAAGTAACTCAACAAACTTTCTGCTACCCTCCTGGTTATGTACAAGGGATTGATCTTCATCAAAAAGAGCTCAAGGTTTGAATATTATTCCAAGGAACTGCAATCACCCCTACCCCAAGCAACTTTGTGGTTCTAAAACCCTCAAAACTGGATTAGTGATTAGTTTGGAGGTTTTAGAGCACAAAGTAACTCCAGCTAGACTACTGTCCTTAAAGTTACTGTCCATCCAGTTTATCAATGTATTGATCAATGTTTGGTTTGATGTTGTTGCCTGTTCCTTCAGGAGCTAAGAGTGTTTTACAAAATGATGAGACATGAAGTCCAACAAATTCAAGCAGATTGGGATGACGAAGTTAAGAGCCTTGGTAAGAATATTAATATCTGTTTATCTTGGCATGTATACACGAATATATTAATCTCTTTCAAAGAATTCGTTTTGATCTGAAAAACAACATGTGACTACTTCTGCTTCAGTGCATTACATCAAGGGGCTTGAAGTAGCATCCTCTTCTTACCACCAAGTTTTGGAAGAAAATCGCCAACTTTACAATCAAGTCCAAGATCTAAAAGGTAGCCGGTTGACATTGTGCATTATGTTCCAAATGATTGTCAATGTACAAGATGGTGACATATTTTTGAACAGGAACAATTAGAGTCTACTGTAGAGTCAGGCCCTTCTTACCAGGTCAGTCAAATGCGCAATCTACTGTGGATTACATTGGAGAAAATGGCAACATCATGATTGTCAACCCACTTAAACACGGAAAAGATGCAAGGAGGATTTTTTCCTTCAACAAAGCTTTTGGAACAAATGTTTCACAAGGTTTGCTTCTTCTTTTTTATAACCAGTTCAATCCACTATCTTTTTTTCTACATTCCAAGCATGAATGGTTTCATCTTTATCTGCAGAGCAAATATATGCTGACACTCAGCCATTGATCAGATCTGTCCTTGATGGTTACAATGTTTGCATTTTTGCATATGGACAAACTGGGTCGGGGAAGACATATACAATGGTGTGATACATACCAAGATTTTAATGAGTAGTCTCTTGATATGCTCTCGTATAACAATATGTTTGAAGGCTTCTAAATTGTTTCATAAACTGTGATTACAAATTCTACTTCCTCAAAATAGGATGACAGTTTTGATTCTTTCTCTTTTGTCCTAACAGAGTGGTCCTGATTTGACTACTGAGGAAACATGGGGTGTGAACTACAGAGCTCTGAGTGACTTGTTTCAGATTTCAAGCTCAAGGATGGATGTCATAAAGTATGAAGTTGGAGTTCAGATGATCGAAATATACAATGAACAAGTTAGAGACCTATTAGTTAGTGATGGCTCCAATAGAAGATATCCTTGTTAATGCTTATAAAACTTCTGGGATTGTTGCTAACATTTATGTGAAGAGTTACAGGTTTCTTAACAATATACACATTAGATATACGCAACAATTCACAATTAAATGGGATAAATGTACCTAATGCAAGTTTGGTACAAGTATCTAGCACTCGGGATGTTATTGACTTGATGAAAACTGGTCAACGGAATCGTGCAGTTGGTGCAACTGCTCTGAATGAACGCAGTAGCCGTTCTCACAGGTGCAACTTGTTTCAGTGATCCAAATTGGAGTTAAGATTCTGGGTAATCTATCTAAACATGGCTGTGAAATAACCTGCAGTGTTTTGACGGTTCACGTGCATGGACAAGAGCTAGTCTCTGGGTCAACTCTACGAGGCTGCCTTCATCTGGTGGATTTAGCAGGAAGTGAAAGGGTAGATAAATCTGAAGCAGTGGGTGATAGACTGAAAGAAGCTCAACACATAAACCGCTCCCTTTCTGCACTTGGAGATGTCATCTCTGCTCTAGCTCAGAAGAGTCCTCATGTTCCTTATAGAAATAGCAAGCTTACACAAGTCCTGCAGGATTCTTTAGGTGCGCATCTCAACATTAGTAAAATTTCTGAAGTGTTTACTTCTCTGTTTTTTTTCTTACTCTCTTAGTACTTACCTTCTGTGTAAGGTGGGCATGCTAAAACATTGATGTTTGTTCATATTAACCCTGAACTCAATGCCATTGGAGAGACAATCAGCACGCTGAAGTTTGCAGAGCGGGTCGCATCCATCGAACTTGGAGCAGCTCGTTCAAACAAAGAAACTGGAGAAATCAGAGAACTCAAAGATGAGGTTTACTTCTATTAGCTTTAAGTTTGAGTAATTGTCACAATGGTAGCTCACTAGTTTGATTCTGAAATCTTTAGATATCAAATCTTAAACAACAACTGGAGAGAAAGGAATCTGAGCTAGAACAAATGAAACGTGGGAGTACTAGAAGCGTTGCAGAATCACAAAGGACAAGAGCAGTTTCCCCGTTCTATATGCCAAATGTAAAACCTGAAACATGTCAACGACCAAATGATGACACCAAAATCTCAGAGGTAAACAAAAACTCTTTAAGACAATTCATTCTAGTTTTCATGCTTAAGAATATATTGGGGTTGATGATTACTTTCAGGCAAGAAGTTGCTCGTCGGGTAAGCAAAGGAGGTCAAGGTTTCCTTCTTCCTCAGGCGAACAAAAGGTGACTAGCTCCACAAAACCAAGGTCGCCTTCCCCTCCGGTTAGGAGATCAATCTCCACCGACAGAGGTTCGATCATTAAAAGCAGGGTGAAGGTTGAGACAGTTGAGAACCAACCTGTTGCAAGAGTTCCATTTCCAGCTAGAGTGCCTGTCAATAAATCCATTCCCACAATGCCAGCTCCCTCATCAACAGAGATCAATTCAAAACTACCATACACAAGCTCATTAAAGCAGGATAACATCTATAACTTCCAAAATGTTTGCTTCAGGAAAGTTTACCCAGAGCATGAAGAGGAGCAATTTAGGGAAGCTCTGAATATTAGACAAGTTGGGATAAGGAAAAACAAGAATGAATGTAAGAACAAGCCAAAGCATCAACAGCTACCTACAAGATTCCATAAAGTTGATGCTGGGATGACAATGCTTGCTGATATGGATGCCCGAGAAAAGATGGAGGAGTCACGAAAAAGTGATTTCTCTGAGCCAGAAAATGAGCAAGTGCTTCCTGAATCTCCAATGCTTGGTGCCTTAAGGGTAAAGAAACTGCAAAACAATCTGTCAAGAAACTTCCAAAACCTCAACTCTCAAAACTTTGAAACAAGGTACTCCTATAATTCCTCTTTCTTATAACAAATATTTTGTTGTTCATTTCAGCTTGGCAGTTTCTTATGAAAAATTATTATCAGAGGAGCTGTACAAGGTACAAATCCCTTGTTTTCAGGGATGCATGAAAACAAACTTGCAAATGGTATCACTCGTGAAGGAAAGGAAGGTGGAAACACGTCCATGCCTGAATTCAGAAGGAGCCGATCAACTCCTCGTGGGAAGTTTTTGGTATTACCTTGAGGATTGAAAACAATATAGCGATAAATTAACTTTCCGAGGATATTTTTAAATTTTGTATAGTGATATCTTTTCCTGCATTCTGGTTTTGATGCTTCTTGAAGGTCGAGTTTTGAGGATGTCATTCAAACTCACTACCATACTGTTCTTATGACTGTTTTTTAATCTTTAGAGCAAAATATATCTCGTCTTCCTTTGGATTCAGATATTCTACATATGCATTATAATTTATAAGTATATCTTTAGAGCAAAATATATCTCGTTTGGTTTTTATGGTAATTTTTATTTTCTAAGACATTTTAAATAGGATAAAAGAAATAGAATTTTCTCGTAGTTTAGGAAGTTTTAGTAAAATAATTTGATTAAACGAAAATTAATTTGAATACTAAATAATTATAAAAAATGTAAAACATTGATTCTCTTAAAATTTATTGAAATATTCATAGTATATAGAAACTATAATTATAGTCAAACCATTTTTTTTTTGAGTAAAATATGGTTAATTTCATTGATTATCAAAGGATAGAATATCCAAAATACCACTAGGTGGTATTGTCCAAACCGCCGAATCTGTAATGCAACGAGAAGTTTGAGCTAGCGAGTGAGCAACACCGTTCACAGATCGTCTAATATAGTTCAGAATCACGTTCGTCTCAACCAAAAGAGACTTACAATCAGAAACTATAATTTTAAATGAAATAAATCATTATAGTTGGGATCAGTATACCCCGAAAGCAAACTTGAGCATCTGACTCTACAACAATATTAGACCAACCCTCGTCCTTAATCCAGCTAAGCGCTTCCCTTATCACGAAAAGCTCTGTCATTTTTACATCCATACGTATTGGGAGTCGCTATTGCATGGCTTGAATAAAAAAACCCCTATCATCACATATTATCATGCCGAAACCCACAGCAGTATTATCAAGAATAAATAGGTAAGTGAAAAGATTGTATTTAGAGATTGTAAGATTAAAAAAAAGAAAGGCCTAAGAAGAATTGGGAGGAGTTGATTAAAAATGATATGCTTTGCAGGAACTTACTAAGGACATAATCTTCAATAGAAAACTTTAGCGTACTAGAATACTGGTAAAGGATCTCACATAGAGAGTTCTTCTCCTTCTCATTGGTCTTTTGAACTTTTTCTACTTAGTGTCTTATATCTTGTATTTAGCATAAACACTTAATAAATAGTACTTCCCTCTTACCATAACATTTTTTCACTTAACCTAAACATTTTCTTACTTAGCTTAAATATTTTCTTGTAATGATTTATTTGATTTATTTGTTTGTTTGTTTGTTTTCTTTTTTTTATTTTGTTTACTTATTTTTAAGCTTATATTTATTTATATTCTTTACCTTCTTCTATATTAAGTGTATTATTTATTATATTACTTATTTTATATTTTTATTTATACTTATTTATTTATTATTATTGCCATTTATGTCTATTATTTTTCTATTTTATTTTTAATTATTATTATTTTATTATTTATATATATATGTATATATAGTTATGAGTGTATATAAAAAATAACCTCTTTACCAGTTAAGAGTAAGACTGTATATTACTAGACTTCTCCAGACCCCGTATATTAGTGAGACTTTTATTGAGTTGTTATTATTATTATTACTGATGGACTATTTTGTAATTTTATAAAATTTAAAAATTATTTTATAATGTTAAAATAATTATTTGAACGATACCCAATATTGACTAATATTGATACTAAAACTAAATTCGGTATTATATTTGCAATGTTATAAAAAAAATAGGTTACATTTGAAGGTATTTTCTTTGTATCCGCATTTATGTTTTTGTCATACCATAATATGTTAAATGGTAAAAATATGAATTAATTATATGGCCATTATTTAGTGGTCTTTACTCTTTTGTTGTTAAGAATGGTAATGAATGGGGTCAAGTGTTTGGGACGTTAAAACGATATCGTTTTTATATAATTGTCCAATATTTTGATATTAAGTTTTTAAAAATTACAAACTAAAATGATACTATTTTAAATAAATTACACTAAAATAACGTCGTTTTGACGAAAGTATTCGGGTGGAGTTTCGAATTGGCCCTCTCAACCCGAAATCCGTCAACCTAGGCCGAGTCGAGGCTTAATTTGCCAATTCTAGACAAAAAGTTTATATATAAGAAATGACGCAAGATGAAAAACAAACTACTGAAGACAAATTGTGGGTTGAAATGCTTATACAGTAATAGACTTCCAAGATGAAACAGCAAATCATGCCAAAAGAAATATAATCCAACTATGATTAAGAGGAGAAGGTTGGCTATGGCTTCCCTCCCTCGATCTCTATTACTTGTTGTTAAACTTGTAGAAGACCCACAAAAAACCAATCTTATTTACCTTCTCTTGTTCTTGCTCCCCAACAACAAAGTAACATAGAAAAGAGCTCTGAAGAAAAATCCCATGGCAATTAAGATCCAAAGACAATTCCATTTGCTTAGATCCGTGATCCCTTGTTGTCTTAGTATGTCTGATGCTGTGACTATACAAGTATTGCTTGTGATGTTCACACCAAGAGTGTTGCTCATGCTCTGTAACAGCTTCAGCTTCACTGACAATGGAACCCCTCCAAGAGGTGTGTTGTCGAACATTTGAACGCCCTCAACGAAGCATTTTGTAGGATCATGAAACTCATTTTGTAGAGCTGCTTCATATGGGTATTTAACTAGAGAGATGTAGTGAAACCATAGCCAGTATGGAGGGATTCGATCACGAGTAATGAAGAATCCGCTAAAGAGTAGAAAGTAGGCTAGAATGGCCACAACAATGGTGAAACCGAGCATGACATGAGAGACAACACCCGAGAGGAAGGTGACAAAAGAACTTCCAGCCCAAAATGCAGCTAAGATTGTGATGAAGAAGAAGAGAAACCCTGAAAATCCTCCGGCGAGCCCAACAGCCCAGAAGGTTGTTGCAGCGAAGGCTATGGAGAGGAAGATTAGAGCGGGAATGGAGATGATTGAATGAGCCAGAACGTATGAGGATCGACGATAAGCATTGTAAGCTGTTTCTCTCATGAATATGTAACGTTCCTGGAGAAACGCTGGGATAGATTCTGCACAAGTATAGTAAGTGGTGGACATAGCAAAAGCAAAGAAGCCTATACGTTCCTGAACACCTCTTGGAGAGTTGTCAAGCTTCCAGAAAATGGTGGCTAAGATCAGGCCTGTGACAAGAACAGCACCTAATCGAATCCCGAACAATTCAGGTGTCCTTCGCGAGTTTAACATGGATCTTTTGGCTATAACTATGATTTCAATCCAAAACGGGTTTGCAAACTTTTGGACTGAGGATGATAAAGCTGAATCGTTGGTGGAACCAGAGACTAGTTTGCCTCTGGAAATGCTTGCGCTTATTGCGTCATTGAGGGAGAGTTTTGATGTGTTTGGTAGATTGTTGGTTGGATTTTTCATGGCTTGCCAGGACTTGTTGAACTCAACCAAGGTTTTGGTTCCTCCTGGAACTTCTTCAAGTTCACGAATCAAATCCAAAGCAAACTCGGTTCTGTTTTCATTCTCTGGAATTGGATGGCCAAATTCAGCAAAGAAAGCGGGAAGGTTAGTTGGAGAGCCACTGTACACGGTTTGTCCGTGTGATAGAAAGATCAAACGGTCGAGCAAGCTCAGGATTCTGTAACTTGGTTGGTGAATGGTCATGATCACAATGCTTCCACTTTGTGCGATTCGCTGCAAGACCTTGACCACCATGAAAGCACTGGTGGAGTCTAGTCCAGAGGTCGGTTCGTCGAGAAACAGGAGGATAGGGTCATGAACTATGTCAGTCCCAATAGAAACTCGTCTTCTTTCACCACCCGACACACCTCTATGCCCTTCATCGCCAATCACAGTGTTGGCTGCGCTGCGTAGGCCCAATTGATCAATCAAGGCCTGAACTCTTGCTTTCTTCTTCGACTTGCAAAGTGAACGTGGAAGCCTGAACTCCGCGGCGAACATCAGTGTCTCCTCCACAGTCAACATCGGAAACAAGAGATCATCTTGCATAACATAAGCAGATATCACCTTAGAAAGTCCGGAATCGAGCACCTCACCGTTCAAAGTCACCGACCCTTTCAAGCTCTCTTTCGATATCCGGTACGCGAGAGCATCAATCAACGTGGATTTACCAGCTCCACTAGCTCCAAGAACAGCCATGATCTCTCCTTCTCTAGCTTCACCAGATATGCCATTCAAGAGAACCTTCGTGCCAATCTCCGTAGCCGAGCTCTTTCCACAAAACGGAAATGAGAACTTCTTGCCAATTTTCACGCTGTAGGTCAAATTATTGAAAGAAAGAACAAAAGGGTTATTTGAAAGAGGCATCGAGCTACAAGCATTCCCAAGCTCGAGAGCCTGATGATGAACAGGAGTACAGTAGTTGGAGATGTCGCTCTGTGTCTCTTCTACATGCATCAGTAGCTGTGCAAGAGTAGGAGAAGAACCAGTTCTTGATCTTCTTGCGTACCTCTGGAGCTCCATTTGTTGATTGGCCGTAAAGAGTGGTAATTTGTCAAAGGCCACCGTCGCTGCTTTTACCTGTGATATCTTCGGACGTTCTTCATGAGACATTTGTGAATCTTGTGTCGTTGGTGTTTAGTTGCAGCACTTTTTTTTAGCTAAGAATTTATAGTATCAGACAGAAAGACAGAATGGTTAGTGTGTTTGGTACATCAAGCCTCCAACCCTTCCTTAATTTGCTTAGCGTATCGCTGTAATATATAGTAGGTGAGAGGAGTTGCACCGCTTCGTTAGCTCTATAGTTCTACCAAGTTTAGAGGGCCAAACTCTACTTCTTTGGCATTTAATATATGA
>JAOQMR010087877.1:0-14319 GCA_027563865.1 Erythroxylum pelleterianum
TATTATTAATAATTTATTTAATATTTAATTATATTAAATAATGTCCAATTCTTCATAATTATTATTAATTTTGTTAAAAATAAGAATAAGTCAAATCTAAAACAAAATGTTAAGGGTTATTTTGTCTTTTGGCATTAAAATGGGTGTAGTGGGAGTGCTATTAGCACTCAGAGGAGTGCTAATAGCGGCACCCCTGGGTACTTCCCCAAGCTGGAAAGAACAAAAGTATGCTGACATGGAGACTCATAGCCCAGCATACAACATTGAGAGGGAGTGTTCGTAATATTAAAACATTCCTAAAAGAATAGATGAATTGGGTACTAACTACTAAAGAAAAGTGCAGATAATTAACACCGCACATGCAAAGGTGTGAACGTGAAGTCGGACGGGAAAAGAGTAAAGTGCAGTTTTGGGTTCATTGTCAATCATGTCAACTCTAAAAGCTAATGATGGAAAGCCTCCTTGAAGATAGGGAACTTTATAACCTGGCATGCTATTGTAGGTCTAAAACGCACAGAGAAAAAGGCCAGGTATTGTCTGTGGCCACCATCATTGTGTTTGGTGATGGGCTAGAGGCTAAAAGAAAGAAAGGGCAATACGGTGTTGGTGTTCACTGCTTCACCGCCTCCCATTCCCCTCTCGCCCAAATCAAAGTTGCAAGCTTTTTGAGACCCTTTTTCAGTTCGGAAAGTGTGCGAAGAACTTGACATGCAAGTTGGAACTGTGCCTAATCCTGGCGTCGTACAGTGAACTCTTCTCCTGCTAGCCTGTTTTGAAGTGAGTTTTTTCTCTAAAGTCGCACCAAGATTCTCATTTAAAGCATACCTTTTCTTCTATTCTTTTCAATTTAATTCTGACATTTACAGTGCTAATATCCAGCAAATGCGCCTTCTTTTCCCTTTTACTGAATCGTGCATGTTTTGAAAATACATGTGGAGAATCCAACACATAATTGCAAGTAAAAGGAAATGCAAGAAAAACTTTGGTTCACTTTTGTTTTTTATGATAATTTTTAGTTTTTTATATGTACTTACCGATAATAATTACACATCAAATAAAATTTAAAAGATAAATTATTTCAATTAAGTAAATTATTTTAATCTCTTATATAATATTTATTAATAAAATATCAATAAAATTATTTTATTTTATTAAAATAATTAATTTAAAAATTAAATTAAAATTTTATTTTTAATTATTAAATCAATTTTGTTTGAAATTTTTATATCTTGAAAATTTTCAATTCAATTTTATTTATTACTAATTATATAATTAATTTTATTTAATTTCATTATAAAAATTGAATTAAATTATTCATAATTTTTTAATAATAATTAATTTTAATTAATTAAATATATATTAGTGTTAAATTATTTATAATTCTTGTTAATAATAATAAATTAAATAATAGTTAATTAGATGATGAGAAAAAGAAGTAAAAAATCACTTTTTGTAGTTTTAAAAACTCAAACAAATAGTTTTTTTTTAAATTTAAAAGCAAAAACTAAAACAGAGAAAAACAAGCCTTAAGATTTTTAATATGCAAGAGAATGGAGATCCAAGTATTTTTTAAAAAATTCAAATAAATATTTGAGTCATGTTTAAATTAAATTGAATTTTATTTAGGATATTTAATTTTAATATTTTTATAAAAAAATTAATTTTAACTCCATATTACACTCATTATAACATTTTGACTAATTGTTTAAATATTTTAGGTTTTACTATTATTTGCTATTAGAATATATATAAAAGTAAAAATTTGCATTAAATAATGTATTAATTATACATAATTAATTATTCAATTAATATTTTAAATAAATTATTTAATAAGTTAATTGATATAATTCAAATGATAAACTTAATTTAAATAAATTTTAGGAAATTAAACTCTGAGGATTGAAAATTTAAATAATTAAAACTTTTAAAGTAGTAGTCTCCAGTCATTTAAATCACTTTCAAAGGATTAGAAAAACAAATAGTGAACTTTACATTAAACTATAGTGCCTTAATACATGTACCTAACTTTGCTAATCCTATTATCTAAAAATAAACATATGATTTGACACATATTTATGTGGACTCGAGGAGGTTGCGATTGAATCCCTCCTAAGCTTGGCTTTGGACTATTAATCATTCCTAAAGTCGAAAAGTTAAGCAACATATTTTAGAAAAGGATTTTTGAGTCATGAAAGCAATCAGACTAGAGGTTTTCTCTACAATTCGTACATGGGTCGTGTTCTTCTGCATTTTATATTGAATGATGAAAGACAAAACTACACTGTAGATTATTGTTGGAGATGCAATCTATGCGATGCAAGTATTCAATTTCACGACCAAACTTTATATCTATTCCAAAAAAATTACTCTCTTCTGGGCCAATAAACATACTACATAATTAAGACCCTATGTCACCCCTCTATCTTAATGCATCATACACACCTAAAGTCGTCCTGACGAATTGCTTGTTGAAGGGCAAAGATTTATCGATATGGATGAGAGCAATCCTGAATGCACTCAAGGCAGAAAACAAGCAGAAACTTATAGATGGATCTTTATTGAAGCCTTATGAAGTAGTTGAGAGTTTTTACCCTGACAAAAGAGCAAGTCCATAGTGATTGCCTAAATTTTCAATGCAATATCACTTGAACTTCATGATAGCGTGGCTTACTCAAACTCTGCGCTGCCCATAAGATGTGGGTAAACCTTTAAGAACACTTTTCTCAAGGGAATGCCTAACAAGTTTATAAACTAAAGCGTAAAATGGCTCTGATGCAATGACAAAAGATGACCATTGCTACCTACTTCACTAGGATGAAAAGCCTTTAGGATGAATTATTCTACATGCAAACATTCTATAGTGTACTTGTAGTGTTGCTAAGGAGTTAATTACTACAAGAGAAGGTGAGAAGGTTCACCAATTCCTTAGAGGACTTATCAATAATTTTAATATGATTTGAGTCTTGGATACTTAACATAGAGCCTCTCCCAATGTAAAGCAATGTCTATGCTCTTGTCATAAGGAGGAGACACAACAGAACGTTACCTCTAATCAATTCAGCATACCTCTAAACATGGGTGGAAGCAAGCCACTTATAATTAATCCCAGCTAAGTTTCCAAGGATGCATGGTCAAGCTAATGATCATAAATTAGCACATTTAATAGTTAGATTTAAATTAAGTGTGGTTAGATTTGTTTTAAATTCGTGTAAATAAGTTTTCGTGATTTGAAGTGGTTGATGATTACTAACTCTTTTTCTTTCTTTGAATCAAGTATAAGATAGGAAAGCAAACTCAAAGCGTTCAACTTCCACCTCTGACACCATCACCACCTCAATCACCTTGACAGTTTTGTGTTCTAACCCTTTCTATTTTCAATTTTGTCTTTATGTTGTTCTTATGTTCTTATGTTATTTTATGCTATGTTTATTCCCACCTTATGTGTTTTTAGTTGTTCTTCTCATATTGAGGACAATGTGTTTTCCAAGTTGGGGGGCTACTTTGTGTGCATGTATGCTTTTATTTTGAATGTGAATTTTTCATATCGTATGTTAGTTTGTTTAGAATGCATAATGTGATTCATGTCAATGTGTCAATAGCTAGGACTTAACGAAATTAATTTAACTTTGAACATAGTCTTTTAGGTTGTGAAGATTTATTAGCTCATGAAATTAGTGACTTAGGTTACTTTGATTAAATATACATATTAATTAGGATATGATGTTCGTTGATTCACCCTAGGAATTTGTTATATTTATTTATAATTTTAAGTCAATCGAATAAGTAGCGTCGTTAGTACCTTTTCATAATAATGATTAGCTAAAGAAATAACGTAGTTTAGAAAAGTGTAAATCATAAGCAAATAACTATTCCATTGGCCTTCAGGTTATGAATATAGCTAGTAGCCTATTGAAAATGTGATATAGCTGAGTAACCGAATTGACATGCATCACAAATGTGTGTCTTTGCATCAAACGACTATAATGACATTCCAAGTTAGTCGCTTAATAATCACATAACCTACTTGAGTAACCAAATTGATATGCATCACAAATGTTTGCCTTCGTGTAAAAGGCTAGATTCATGTTTATAAAATTAACAAAAAAATGTTTTGTCAAATAAAATCTATCGATCTTGGTGAACAACTTAAATTTTCATGAAAACATACTTAGAGATAGTTACATTTTTTATTAATTGAATAATTATCAATGTGTGTGTGCAAGTGATAAGGGTGGATAAACTTAACATTAAGGTCTAGATTAGTTGTATATTTAGTCCAAAGTACTTAGACGCAAGTTTCGCAAGTTAATAAGTTGTAACAACTTGAAAGATTGTGTTTGAAGTTAAATTAGTTTTGGGAAGTTGAATGTCATTACCTCATTATTAGATTGCCTGCTGTGTGTTTTGATATATAGTGTGTTTTGCTTATTTTGTTTTTGCTTGAGGATAAACAAACGTTTAAGTGTGAGGATGTTGATAGCCGTAGGCTATATTATGTTTTAGTGGGTAGTTTAGTACATGTTTAGTAGTTAAATTGAATTATTAATGCATGTGTAGGTTAGGTTTTGGTTATTTAGTTAGATATTTGTGTTTTGAGTGTTTTAAAGGGTAGAGAACACTTTTGAGCTTCAATTTTATGTTTTCTAGGTGTCTTGGTGTGTTGCTAGTGTTTCAAGGAAAATATAAAAGAATAAAGGAGATTCAGAGAAATTCCGAAGGAGCATCCAGGCCTACGATCGTGGGCCAGAAGCCACAATCCTTACAAAAGCATTAGGGAGGAGCATGATTGTGACAGAAGGCTCATTCAAGGGCCACAATCGTGGCCTGCACGACAGAACATGCGAATAGCCTTCCCGACTTTAGTTTTTGAGGAACTTTTCCGACTCGAAAAAAATCCAAGGGTTTCCCAAATTGAAAAAACCTATAAAAGGGTTAATGAAGAAACCCTAAGGGAGCCTCCAATATGCCATTTTGCAAAATACTCCAAGAGGAGAGAAGAAGAAAAGAGAGAAAGAGGAACAGAGGAGAAAGAAGTAGGTCTTTACGGCTACTGCTTTCCTGAGGCTTCCATATCCCCATTCCAAGTGTATTTCTTTCATCTTGTTTTCATTTTCTTAGTTGTTAAGATGAATACAAATATGTTTATGAATTAGAGTTTGATTAAGATGTTCTAATTTTCTTTCGGATTTTACCTTGAGTTAATGTTAATCTAGTTATTTTTGTGTTATTTTGATTAAGTGATATGATTGATTGTTATATCTTCATGCTCTGATAACAAATCGAGAGGATGAGTCAAATGCAAAATGATTGTATCGGGTTAATGAGAGTTAGGTAATCCAATAGACCACGTAATCAATCTTATCAGTTATTGTATGGAAAGAGATCCCGTGTGAGACTCAGTAGTTTATTAGAGAGCTTAAGAACTGATTAAGTTATGGACCGATGGTTAATCGAAAGATAACAATTTCGGTGACTCGACTTAATTAGGTTTATTAATTAGGACTCATTGATTATAATTCGAGAAAGAGTAATCCATCTTACGATAGTCTAGAACTGACATCCCAATAACACAAAAGTAATTAGGTTAGCATTGATGATAGGCTAAATCCCTCTCTCATAGTTTCGTAAATTCTCTTGTGTGATTTCCCTTTGTTGAATTGTTGGTGATTAATATTTGATTTTGTTGATTTAATTTTGCAAATTAATAACTTGACAATTATTCATGTTTACTTTCCTGTCCTGTTTTATTTTCATTTTATCAATTTTGTAGCCTTAAATAACTTAGGATTAGATTAGTCTACAACTCCTCGTGGGATTGACCCTTCACATATTATAAATCACGACTCGTGCACTTGTAGTATTTTGAAGGCTATAAATAGTAAAGCTTGCAAAACAATTAACAATAGGTGTATTTACTAAAACAAAAATTTAACATGGTAATTTATTTTTTGATGTTTTGTAAAATGACTAAATGTCAATTCCAAAAAGAAATTCTTAAAGTGAGATCCGACAACGCACAAGAATTTACTGTAAGTCACTTTCCTAAATTTCTTTAAGAAAATGGGATCCTACTTCAGACTTATTGTCCAAACACTCTGTGAAAAAAATGGAAAAGTAGAGAGAAAGCATCTCCTTCTCTTAGAAGTAGCCCACTCATTATATTTTAAAGAAAATTTACCTTTCAAATTTTAGGGATAGTATATGGTAACAGTTGCATTTCTTATTAATCAAATGCCTTCCTTAAGACTCGACAATAAAACTCTATTTAAGGTACTATTTTTAAAGAAATATAATCACCAACAAGTCTTTGCATGTCTTTGCTTTATTTGCTCAAGAATCAATGATAAATTTAAGGATAAATCTAAACCTTGTATATTTGTTAGATACCCAATTGGACAAAAAAGTTATAAGGTATATGATCAAAATACTAAAAAACTCTTGTTTCTAGAGATGTAATATTTTGTGAGGATGTTTTTCCTTATAAACTTGAAAACTTGGGTTCTGAATAAGAAATTAATCGAATCACAATGCTCGTAATTGAAGAAGACAAAACAATGCTCGTAATTGAAGAAGACAAAACTCTCCAGAAGGACGAAATGCAAAGGAGTTGTATGGCACCTATTGACCTAAAAGACTAGCAACTAACTTTAGGCTAGGTCAACCAACAAGTCAACAACTAGACAAATAGCTAAGTAAATGCTCTCAGCACGAGAAACAAACTCATGTATATTTACATAACTTTGAGATAAACTTACATAAGACAACTTCTAGGTAATTTTGTTCCCGAAGCAAACAAGGTTAAATAGTTAAACCTTTTTAATTAATATATCATATTGTTTATTCCTATTTCCCACCATCCTATAATAAGCTCGTCTGCATCTTTCAGAATATGCTACAAGTTAAGCTTTTTATGATCCAAACCAATATCAAAGTCTGATTTGAAAATCACTTTATCTTACTATAAAACTAAGTGGGATATCACTTATGTGGTAAACTAACATAGTCCATTCATACAAGAACCTTCCCAGCTACCATTTGAAGTAGCAATAAGAGCAGTCAATTATCTTAAAACTAGGATAAGGATTATTATTCTTACTAGAGAATCACCTAAATCTACATGTTATACATGATTCTGACTGGTCGAGTTGCCTCTACACTCATAGATTTATAATGGGTTACCTCACTAACATAATCAGGGACGGAGCTATGTATAGGGGAGGCCCCCCCTTTCAATTTTTTTTATAAAAAAATTACTTATATAATTACAATTTTTAAAATTATAAATTTTAAAAAATTACTTATATAATTACAATTTTTAAAATTATAAATATAAGTGGCCCCCTTTAAAAAAAATTCCTACCTTTAAAAATCTCAACCCCCTTAAAATTGAGTCTGGCTCTGTCCTGAACATAATGTCTTGCTTTGGGGTGTAATCAACATAATTTCTTGCTAGGCAAGTTGAGCATTTCTCATCCCTATACTCGAGGAAGGTATTGAAGATAAAGTTGAAAACCCCCTATCTCTCTTAGAGTTCCTTCTCTCTCAAAATTACCAAGCAAATTCAACAACCTTCATTTCTCTACTTATTTCTTCCTAAGTTACCTTATCCATCGTGATAAATTTTATTGTAATCAAGTAAATTTTACATATAATTGTTGTATTTAACTCTTTGTATTGTGTAACTTGATTTATGCCAATACGTGCATTCCTGTTAAATAATTTTTTCTACATAAGGTAAAATACAAATCAAGCTATACTCACATTCATGCAATTAATTAGAAGGTTTCAAACTTTGCTTGTTTGATAATAGAAAGTTGTCAAAATTTAATTTTTATTATACGGTAACAGTATTTTAGGTGATTCAAGCAAATATTTCAAAGAATAAGAGTTTAGAAGTTATACAAAAGTGTAAAATATGTTCCATTATACTAAAATTTATTTTTTAAATAATAAGTTTATTTACGAGAATTGACTATCCCAAACAAAGTCTTAACAACAACGAACTTGCTTGTGCGGCTTCTTCATTATGGTCGAAGGCCCAGAGGACGTTGGGCTAGTTCAGTTCGACAAATGTCTGCTCTCATACATTTGACCTCAAAATTCGACAAAATTTAAAACCACTGTACGGTTCCTAAAATTACGGGACTCAAATCTATTATTTTTATTATTACCATTTTTTAAAGATTTCCCAACTTAATCTTGAGCTGCAAGAAACGTTGACTGCAAATCCAAATTCCAAAATCAACCCTGCAGTCCTGTCCTGGCCCTGCTCGTCTACATCACCGTCCATTTGCTTAAATACTGTCCTCTATTAGCCATTACTTTTGTAGTAATGTTCAGGCGTTAATGAGAATACGACATTAAATTTGGTGGCAGCCGTAACTTCTGTCCCATTGAACGTTTGAATTCTCTTGTGCAACTAAAATAAGT
Source organism: Erythroxylum pelleterianum (assembly GCA_027563865.1). NCBI lineage: Eukaryota > Viridiplantae > Streptophyta > Magnoliopsida > Malpighiales > Erythroxylaceae > Erythroxylum > Erythroxylum pelleterianum. The sequence continues at coordinate 8,431 of JAOQMR010087877.1, forward strand.
CTGGTCTGGCGTTGGAATTAGACTCTCATAGTCTCATTAGGAATATCAATTGTAAGTAATTTGTTTATTTGTATTATATAAAAAATATAATCTGGTTTAAATGAAATTGTGGGTTTAAACTGTTCTTATGTATACAACTGTTTAAAATTTAGGTCAAAATTTTGCCTCTTGCAAAAGATCTACTCAGCTCGAGCAGATATTAATCCAGGTGTAAATGACTTAAAATACTTTATCATAATTAAGAACTTCTTAAAAATAGAATTAAAAAAAAATAACCTAAGCAATACAAATTGTTGCTCATAAATACTAAAAGAGATTTTAATAAATTGGAAGGCGGAATCACCCAAATCTCACGTGCCGCCCATTAAAAAGTGTAACGTGTCCCCAGCTAGAGCATTGCAAAAGAAGAGGAAAAAGATTGAAATAAATAATTAAAAATGGCCGTGTCTTACTTTTATGAAGGTTTTGTTTTTGTACTTTTAGGCCTCTCTCTACTCCCCCAGCTAGCTTGGAAAATCTCATGAGTTGACGGCAGGAAGAAGGGAGCCGCCTCTCTTCTCCGTCTCTATTCTTTCACCTCTCTCCCTGTGGAGCTCTTCATATTCCTCCGTCCACTGGCACCAACTCTTCTCACCATCTCAGGTTGCTACTCTCTCTGTCGCCGTTACGTTTGGCGGCTTTCTGTGTTTATCAATTATTTTCTGCTTCTTGTTGTTAACACCATCTAGTTTTCTTCTCATTTCACCGTTAGATGTGGAAAGTCTATACTTTTCTTCATGTATATGGTTAAGTTTATACTTTTAAGGATAAATTTTGATTTTCTTTTGATGATTTTCTGTTTGTGTTATCGAAAGCATTTGTTATTGAGTTATAAAGAATTCTAGTGAGATACTTGAGTCAATGCCGGAGAAAGCTATCTTGCATCTCATTTTATTCTTTTTATTAGCTTCATTCTGTTATTTGAGTGAAACTTCCTTGTTTGTTGGAGTTATGGCTTGGTTGGCTATTGTGTAAATGTCCAGCCCTCAGGCAGAATAATCCTTCCTTACTCACGAATTGAACATTTGGTTCAGCGTTATTAGTTTTAGGGGTTTTGGCCACTAACATCTTTTTTGTTTTCTGGGTGATTGGATACAGAATGAAGGTGGAAAAAGAACCAAAATAGACGCCCATTCATGGTTAGGAGCAGTGGAAAATGCTCATTTAATATAGAAAATGCGTTTGTTTTACTATTCAAAGTTGCTTCTTGATTGTGTTCGTTTGCTTGTACTAGTTTCTAGGGTTGTTGAAATAAAAAAGAGATACTCTTGTTTTCTTCCTAGATATCCTGAATGGTAAACAGCATTTTGGACATGTGATGCTTTAAGTGCAGATCAATCATGTTGCGGGCTAAGCAGTTGAGCAACCTTTCCAGTACTGCCAGGTCATTTTTCATAAATGGAACACGATGTGGACCTGCTGATGGTAGTTCTTGTACTTGCTGTGAAGATGAAAGCTGTGTTTCTAGAAATCAGCAAACAAGAAATGGTGTTTCGCGTGCCTTTCACTCAAAACCTTCAGCTAGGGTAGAGAACCCATCTTCAGCAGACACATTAAAGTCTTTGGGTTCTCGCAATGTGAGAATTCAAAACCCAAGTTGTTTCCCACAAGTGCTATCAACTCCTAATTCTCTTGGAATATCAGATTATGCTGGTCATGCCAGTGGCATTGACACTATTGAAAATGATGCAACTTCTCATATGTCTGACCAACTTGTCAAAGCAGGTATTACAGCAGTTAATTTGATATCCGATTTGGTAAACTACAGACTACCCTTGACTGATGCATCAGGAGTAAAGTTACCTCAAAATTGTGTGGTTGATGGTGCCCGGCCATGTTCAAATACAAAATCTGACGTGAAAGCTATCAGGAAAGGTAACTTCACCGCCAAAGTTTATTCAAAATCATCTGCGGATGTTGCAGTTGGGTCAAGTGCCATCAGGTCTTCTAACAATACAAAGGATAAAGGCAACAAATCAAATTTTGATAGGGGGTTCAAACGAGCTTCAAGCTCTGCTACTGGTTATACATTGGAAACTCATGTTGTAACTTCAGAGGCGTATGATAAGAAAAGGTCTATTCCTCAGAAATCCAAAGCTCAAACAAATTCATTCTTACCAAATTTTAACTGCAATAATCAGAATTCAGTTACAAGTGGGGAGAACTTCTATGAAGATAGAAAAACCTCAAGAGATGGTAGATTCGCAGTTAGAATCGCTCCGGCTGCTAGGCACTTTCCAAGCAGTGGACATATTGTTGAAAATGTTTCCAATATATTGAGAAAATTGAGGTGGGGTTATATGACAGAGGAAGCTCTTGAAAAACTTGGTTACTCCATGGATGCATATCAAGCAAACCAAGTTCTAAAGCAGCTTCAAGATCATAATGTTGCTCTCGGCTTTTTCTATTGGTTGAAGCAGCAACCTGGTTTCTGGCATGATGATCATACTTACACTACCATGATAGGAATCCTGGGACGTGCAAAGCAGTTTTTGACAATTAACAAATTACTTGATCAGATGACAAGAGATGGATGCCAGCCTAATGTTGTTACATATAATCGTATTATTCATAGTTATGGACGTGCAAACTACCTGAAGGAAGCAGTTGATGTGTTCAATCAAATGCAGAAGGCAGGATGTGATCCTGATCGTGTCACCTACTGTACACTCATAGACATCCATGCTAAGGCTGGATTTCTTGATTTTGCCATGGAAATGTATCAGAGAATGCAAGCAGCTGGCCTCTCACCAGACACATTTACTTACAGTGTTATAATAAACTGCCTTGGAAAAGCAGGCCATTTAACTGCTGCTAACAAGCTATTTTCTGAGATGGTTGAACAGGGTTGTGTTCCTAATTTAGTAACTTATAATATCATGATTGCATTGCAAGCAAAGGCTAGGAATTATCATAGTGCTTTGAAACTCTATCGAGACATGCAGGATGTTGGCTTTGAACCAGATAAAGTGACTTACAGCATAGTGATGGAGGTGCTTGGACACTGTGGGCATCTTGAAGAAGCAGAAGCAGTTTTTTCTGAGATGAAAAGAAAGCACTGGGTGCCTGATGAGCCTGTCTATGGCCTTCTAGTGGACTTATGGGGAAAAACTGGAAATGTTGAAAAGGCTTGGGAATGGTATCAGACCATGCTAAGGACTGGCTTGCTCCCAAATGTGCCCACCTGCAATTCTCTGCTCAGTGCATTCCTAAGGGTGCATCGATTGGGAGATGCTTATAACTTGCTACAAGGCATGGTGGAGTTGGGATTAAACCCTTCTCTGCAGACCTACACTTTACTTCTTAGCTGTTGCACAGAGGCAAGATCACCTTGTGACATGGGTTTTTGTTGTGAGCTCATGGCAGTCACAGGCCATCCTGCACATATGTTTCTGGTCTCTATGCCTTCTGCTGGACCTGATGGTCAAAATGTGAAGGATCACGTGAACAAGTTCTTGGATCTGATGCATAGTGAGAATAGAGAGAGCAAGAGGGGGCTTGTAGATGCAGTGGTCGATTTCTTTCACAAATCAGGCTTGAAGGAGGAGGCTGGGTTGGTTTGGGAGGTTGCTGCAGGAAAAAATGTATACCCTGATGCGGTCAAGGAGAAAAGCTCATGCTACTGGCTTATTAACCTGCATGTTATGTCCGAGGGCACTGCTGTGACAGCTCTATCCAGGACCCTAGCTTGGTTTCGCCGTCGGATGCTATTTTCAGGGGTTAGTCCCATTCGAATTGATATAGTGACTGGATGGGGCCGGCGAAGCAGAGTGACAGGATCTTCCATGGTGAGGCATGCGGTGCATGATTTGCTGCATATGTTCAGCTTCCCATTTTTCACTGAAAATGGTAACTCTGGGTGTTTTGTGGGGTGTGGAGAGCCTCTGAACAAGTGGTTGCTCCAATCTTATGTGGAGCGTATGCATTTATTGTAAGGTTATTGTTGCAAGCATAAAATTTTTTGGAGCAAGTCGATGAGGTGGATGATTTGGTTAATTTGAATATTCATGTATTTAAGTTGCATCCAGATATAATATGATAAATGAGATATTCTTGCAGGCTTGTGTTTATAGTTCATATTTGGTGTCTTTGTCCACCTGAACTTGAAGGATTCGTGAATCATTTCTTTGTTTCGGGTCTGTCCATGGTTGGTTGGTGAAGCATAGCCATCAGACATTTGAGGAGCAATTTCTATAGGCCATAAGAGGCTTTAAAGCAACCAGTGTAGTTTCCTTCGACTGTGTTGAAGAAGTCGGTGATGTCTCTCTTACAAATGCGACCAAAACTTCTTGCTGTTTTTGATTTGAAAATAAGGATAGATACTTGTCTCTGCAGGACAAGTGCAAAGACACTCAACTTCTTCCGTCGAAATCGCCTGCCTGGGAAATGATTTCAGATTTTGTACCTGATATAAATAGGGAGGCTGTGGTTGAATTAGAATCTCATATCATATCACTTTGCATTTCCCTTAATAATGGCAGAACTCAAGTACACTTTTCATTCGTAACCAATCGCCACCCTACACGACTGCTCCGTTCAAATCTCCCTCCTCCATTGCCGTCTCTTCAATCCAAGTCTTTCAAGTAAAGTAAGTCTTCTTTTCTAAAACGCATGTAAGCTCTGTGTGTATATAACCGGGGGGAGACAGAGAAAGAAAGAAATTTATGCATGAGACAATATTCCCTAGTGCTGGAGAGAAACAAATTAACAAACTAACATATGAGCGGTTATGGGGCATAAGAAGCGCTCTGCCGCTTCCCGCTCCAAGATGACGACGAAAACAACGGCCGATGAAGCTTAGTTGTTGACCAATCCTATTAATCTGACTCTCGCCGAGATTGAGCCGTTCATTTCTAAAGAATTGGACGGTTCGTCGTCCTCTGCAATTAAGCTCAAAGGCGACCAAGCGTTAACGGCGCTTCGCCGTGGAAACCACACGAAAGCGCTTAGGCTAATCAAGGAATCGTGTTCCCATCACGGTGATAACTCTCCGCACTCGGCTATTTACCGTGTTCAAGGCACCTGTGATTTGAGAATACCTACTCAAATCACAATAAAAGATTATAAATTGTGGACCATTACTTATAATCTTTTATTGGCTGTATTTAAGACTCTTTCGGGAATGGTTTTGGGGAGAATACAAAATTTTAAAAATAGTCATTGGTTGGTTTCTCACCAAGAGCAGAAACATACGTGTTTTTGTTTACTTGTTTAATTGTTTAATTGTTTGTGAGATATAGCTTGGATTGAGAACTTATCAACTGGTATCAGAGCCATGTATACGAACAAGGAACGAATTGAAAACCTCGAAATTAGCATGGGTAATTTGCATGACGGGATGAGCTGGATGGAACAAGGCATTGTTGACAAACTCCACCTCATGGAGGAAGCAATTGCTAAGTTGACTGATGTGATGATTTCACAAAAGGAGGGATCTAGTAACAATTCTTAGGCCTGGCAACAGTATACCCATCAAGGAATCAAGAGAAATTTAGTAGAAGGTGTTGGGACATCGAGTCCGGATCTAATCCGAACGCAGCGGAATAATCACGAAACTTTTCCGTGATTTTTGATTTCTCGAAAAACAAGATCTATTTAAATCTATAAAATGATTAACACGAATCATAATAAAGCGGAATTTAATTCGTACCTTATTCCGATCTTTATCTTGATGCATCCCTCGAACCGTTTCCGAAACCAATCCATCTCAACCACCGTAGCCGCACAAGCGTCCGGCCTCTAACGGTATCCACAGAGCAATTTCCAAAAATAGTTTTTGGAGGAGGAAAATTGAAAGTGCTAGCTTTCACAAAGCCTTCTCATTAAATAGGAAAATTAGCTTTCATAAAG
>JAOQMR010087918.1:0-14315 GCA_027563865.1 Erythroxylum pelleterianum
TAGATACAAGTTGGGTTATATGTGAAATGTTGGAAGTTAAAAGTTAGAAAATGTAATGGAAACCTGTTCATTGAGTAGGCTTCGGTGTTTTATCCATAAATTTTGCTATAGTTATCCAAATGAGATGATTTTTGATTTGGAGTAAACTAGGGATATAGGGCTACAAATATTCTGATGAAATTAAGTTTTCATTCAGTCTCAAAGAATTTCAATTTTTAGATGGAAGTTGAGCACAGAATATTGGTTAAGTGTAAGAACAGTTTGGAAAATGTTTGAGGTATAAATTTCATTTTCCAAATCAAATTGAATGATTTTGGTGTCATTAGAAAATTGAGACAATGAGGAACATTTTTCTAGAAGGAAGTGTTAGAAAAAGGTATTGATTTTTGGAAGGAGTTAAGCATGATTTAAATAATTTTGAGGTCTTGCTAGATTAATTATTTTGTTTGGAGTTAATTATTATGTATATGATTGTAGGATTTTATCATATGGTTCAATTGAAATAAAGTAGCCTTGTAAGAGTTCATATGTATGAGGGCATTTTGGGAAGAACACTTAAGCATTAAGGTTATAAGGCTTTGAAGGAAGGGCAAAGGGGTCATTGTTCAATCATTAATGGAACAATTGTAATAAGAAGGGTTGTTTGGCTTTTAAGGAAGAGGGAAGCACGAAATTGAGAAGAAAAAAACAAAGAAAAAGAGAAGAGAGGAGAGAATTCGGTGTAGAAGAGAAAGAAGAAAGAAAAAGCTAGGATTTGATTTTTCTAAGCTTTCAAGAGGGATTTTAAAGTTGATTCAAGAAGGAAAAAGGTAGAGCAGGAAGAGAGCTCTTATTCAAGCCAAGAAACTCTTCAATTGGTGAAGAATCAAGGTAAGTTGGATCTTAACATTTTGAATTTTTGAAAGGGTTTTGGTTTATATAGCTTAAGAAATGTATGGGTTTAAGTTTTCTAAGATCAATTTTGTGATTATATGTCATGGATTATCCAATTTGAATTCCTTTTGATTAGGGAATTTTGTCTTTGATGAAGGAAAGAGAGGCAAAAAGGAGCAAGGAGAGTAGAGGCTTTTTGAACAAGTATTAAGCAAGATAATAAAGGTGGGTTTCATATTTATAATTGATTAATGAGCCATTGATGTTTTTGTCCAAATCAAGAAAGTAAAATGATTGCAATTACTTCATTAAATGTTTCTTTTATTTCTTTTGATTTATTTGAGAAATTGCTACATGTTTGATGTATGAAATTTTGATGATGCATTGTGAATTGCTACATGAAAGGGTTTTTCGAAAAATTACGTTTTCATGAAAAATAAGTTTCCAAAATTTTGCCATTTGGGTAATCTCTTTTCAAGTCATGAATTACATATTATGTAGGTTTGGATTGGTCCATTCTGTATGTCAAGTGCACTTGTCTAAAGGCTTCTTCTGCCTGCCCGCTAGTGGCATGGAGCTCCCTTGCGGACTCCCATAAGTTCACGACTACGTAAAACTATTTTGTGGGATTGCGATAGTATGTTCTGTTCACGGCTACACAGGACCCTTAGGGGAAATGTGTTAGTAAGTTTTGTCACGGACTACCCAAACCATTTCTGATGTGCTTATATGTTTGTGATTTGTGAACAAGTTGAAAAATGCATGAATTGTGTTGTTTGTGATTTTGATTACTTGACAAAAATTTTGAGAAACATATGTTTTATGACTCAATAAGAATTTTCCATGATAAAGAACTTTTTGAAAGGTTTTGCTTGTTATTCGTTATAAGCTTGTTACCCATGAGCTTTTTAAGCTCGCCCCCTCTTTGTCCCATCTCCAGGTGATGAGCAAGAGATCAAGTGAAAGTGAATCAAGAAATAAATCCGAATTTGCATGTTTTGTTATGTTTTGGAGTAGTTTATGTAAAACGAGGGTTCAGATGTATTTCGAGAAATTATTGGGTTTTGCATCTTTTGTATCTTGGATATTGATATTGATATTGTAATGTGGCTTTGAAATGCCATTTAAGTTTGTAAAACTCTTAATTTATGATGTAAATGCAATATGGATTTGTGTATGGATTTGAAATATGAATTGTGTATGGATGATGTGAGTTGAAATTAGATATTTGAAGAAGCTATCCACTTGAGTTGATGAATCTTGAGCACGAACTATTTTTATATATATAAGTGAGATATTATAGACAAGAGAGATAGGAATGTTATGAATCATGAGATGTTCTTAAATATGAAGGGCCAAATGAATTGAGGTTGAGAGTTTGATGAACTCCAATTGGTAGTTGAATTGTTATAAATGATGTTGTAATAGAGGAAGCGAAGTTGGGATAAATTCCAAGTTTTTCATAAGGGAAAAATGTGCTTTGAAATCAAAGGAAAAACTGTATCGATTTAGATAGAATTAGCCAAAATTGTCTTCTTGGAAGTTGTAGATGATCTTCTTATCTTTCCAACGCTATAAAGTTTGTAATTTTTGGATATCAGAATGGAAAGATATGATTATTACAAATTATGATGTTGCATAGGACTTATGTATGGGACAACTATGATGAATGATAGAAAATTATGGTTTTGATGAACCAAACGGGTTGAGAATTGAGAATGTTGTGAGATAAATTTGGTGATTGAGTTGTTATTAAGTGATTTGGCACTAAAAGATTTGAATTTGAGAAGACTATGGGTGTATATGATGTTAGATTGGATATAGGAAGCGTTGGAGGGGCTTTGGAGGGGTTTGAGGAACCCTATGTCCATTAGACAGACATTAGGTCCGTTTAACGAACCTTCTCGGGCCAAAAATGGGCCCCAACCTCACCAATGTTCGTTTAACAGACATGGATGTCTGTTCAACAGACTTTCTAGGGCCAAATTGGCTCTTAAACCCGATACATGTCTGTTAAATGGACATGGATGTCCATTAAACAGACATTCACGGGACAACTTCATGAAATCGCAATTTTTGACCCTTTTAGAGGCAGAATCTCGCTTTGTGGGCTTCATGAAAGTTTTAGATCTTGATGTACTCTTTCAAATGATTTAAGAATAAACTCAATCCGAAATTTGTGGTGAAAGTTATGGCATTCGCTCGTAGATAGGTACAAATTTGATTGAGGGTATAAACATGTTCAGTTCTTTCAGGTATAACTTCCTCCTCCGACCTCCAAATGAAGTGATTCATGAAGCAATGGATTCATACGACATGTATCTATCTATCCATAAAAATTGGTATCTTTTGGAGTTGATTCAAAAAAGCTTGATGGAAAGAAAATAAGGAATCGGTAGGGAGAGCATGATTAGGGTGTGAACACCCTTCAGCTTTTTAAGCATATCTTGATCTATAGAGCTCGGATTAAGATGATTCTTGGTTCAAAACAAACTAGAGACTTAGACCTATGATTTTTTTGAGGAAATCAAAATGAAATTCCAGTTTGACGATTTCCAAATTTTGTTCACAAATAGGAGAAATGAGTTCGACCATAGTGATTGATTTGTGTGGGCTTGCCATTAAGTAAATTGTGAGGAAAAATTTTGGGATGTTATGAGAAAGTAGATGAACCGATGATGGTTAAGGCGATTTCAAAAGAATACGCTCACGTTTCTTGTTTTCGCAAGAGGTTGGGTTCCAGAATCAAGCGGGATCCAACATTGATGGTATCAGGGCAAGAGTTGGACTCTGGAAACAAGCGGGGTCTAACAGATGTATGATTCCGCAAGAGTTAGGTTCTGGAAACGGGATCCTACAATACACATGCCCCTCCTTTCCTTCAACAACAAAGCCCTCAGGCTACTCAACATAGATCTCCTCCTTCAGCTCTCCATTTAGGAAAGCTGACTTAACGTCTAGCTGATGCACAAGCCACCCCTTCTCGGCAGATATATTCAAAATTAGTCTGATTGTCTCTAGCTTAGCTACTGACGCGAAAGTGTCAGTGTAGTCCACTCCATCCCCTTGGGAATACCCCTTGACAACTAATCTTGCCTTGAACTTGTTCAATGTACCATCTGGATTCATCTTGGTTTTAAAAACCCACTTCACACTAAAAATCTTCCTTTCGGTTGGTTTTGCCACTAGCTCCCAAGTCTGATTATTTTCAATCATTCTAATCTCCTTCACCATTGCAGCTAGCCATTCCTTGCTATGTTGTGCTTGTTTGAAGCTTACAAGTTCACAAAGAGTTAGATTGCAAGTTTGATAAATTTAAGAGAGAAGACTTGTACCTCTTTTTGGGATATGATCCACTCGATCTTCAGGATCACTATCAGTATGTATTTCTGGTTTTGGTTCCTCTTCACTCTCATGTGAATGAACATGCTCTTCTTCTATTTGTGGTATGGCTTCATCTTCAGACTCTTCTTTTGATGTAACTCTAGACAATTGGTTTCCTCGCATCAACATCTTTCTTACGCGAGCATAGTCATCTTCCACTTCAGACCAGTTCCAAACATCATCTTGTAGGAATGTTACATCTCTACTGATCTTAACTTTCTTCTTGTTTAGAATCAGATTCCTATACCCTTTGGTAACTTCGGAGTAACCAATAAACACTCCTGCTAAAGCCTTGGAGTCAAGTTTGTTTATCTTTTGTTGTGGCACATAGATATAGCATGGAGAGCCAAATATCTTCAAATTTCTCAGATTCGGTTTCCTCTAGTGCCAAACTTCATATGCTGTCTTCTTCTCCAAAGCTTTAGTAGGTAGTCTATTTAGAAGGAATACTATAGTTGTTGTAGCTTCAGCCCATAGAAATTTTGGTAGAGTCTTCCCCTCCAACAAGCATCTCACCATTTCCAAAATGGTTCTATTTTTCCTTTCACTCACCCCATTCTACTGAGGTGAGTAAGGTACTGTTAGCTGATGCATGATGCCACTCTCTTGGAAGATCTTCTCCATCTTTTGGTTTTTATACTCTGCTCCATTATCACTTCTCAACTTCTTAATCTTCTGCCCAATTTGATTCTCTGTCATGTGCTTGAACCTTTGGAAGACATCCGATATTTCAGCCTTGGTCTTAAGGAAATAGATCCAGCAGTTCCTTGACTTTCCATCAATGAAGGTGACAAATAGTCTACTTCCATTCAGGGATTCAATAGGTATAGGTCCACACACATCAGTGTGGACTAGTTCAAGTAGTTCGGATGCTCTCCAGGTGCTGTCTTTGAAGGGTTCTCTGACCTTCTTTCCTTGAATACATGTGGTGCAGACTTGTTGAGGTTCTTTGAGGATTGGGATACCTTGCACAAGATCAGATTCACTCAATTTTATAAGGCCTTTCCAGTGTTGATGACCAAGCCTCTTGTGCCAGAGATTTGCTCGACTGACACTTGCATTTAATGCTCTACCTCATGTTGTTCAAGAAGATTCAACACATAACTCATGTCTCTAGCTTTTATCTTGAACAATAGTCTCCCATCCACGGTTGAGATTGTGCAGAAACCTGCTTGAAAAAGAACTGAGTATCCTTTTTCAATCAATTGTGAAACACTGAGAAGGTTTTGCTCAAGATTTGGAGCATAAAGTACATCTTCAAGTGTTCTTGGCCCTTTCATGCTCTCGATGACAACAGCTCCTCTTCCCTGGGCAGAAATCAATTGTCCATTTCCAATCTTTACTCTACAGGTGTGCTTCTTGTCCAAATTCTTGAATGTGCTCAAGTTGCTAGACATATGGTTGGAACAACCACTATCAACTAGCCAACTATTTGTTGGAATTGTGGTGTTATGATAGGAGGCTACGAATAGGTGGTCTTCTTCTTTCTTGTAAGCTATTCGGGCCTCTTTTGAGTTCTGCACCTATTCCTTGCTTCTGCAAAATTTTTTGATGTGCCCAAGCTTCTTGCATTTCCTGCACTTAACATCAGTTCTTCTCCAACACTTATAATGGGGACGATTGGTCTTACCGTAGTGTTTATAGGGTTCTCTTTGGGACCGGGTTGAGGATTCTGTCGCATCTTGCTTTTCTTCTTCTTACCCTCTGAGCCACCCTTAGTTTAGTGCTTCTTCTTCCCTCCTCCGCTGGTTTTCTGACTTGCCCTTAGGGCACCCTCAGTCACCTCTACGGACCTTATCGCTTTCCTCTGTTCCTGGGCTTGCAGAAAACTTAGCAACTCTGACAACTTCAAATTTGCCATGTCTCTGGTATTTTCTAGAGAAATAATTGTTGCTTCAAATTTTTCTGGGAGGGAAATCAGCATCTTCTGTACAATCTTTACATCTTCAAATCGACTTCTAAGAAGCCTGATCTTGCCTATAAGATCCTACAATTTTACAGCATAAGTTTTGACAGATTCATCATCTATCATTTGGAGCTTATCGAACTCCCTCATCTGGTTAATCACCTTCAGGCTCTTCACTCTATCATCTCCCTCATATTCAGCCTTTAGGTAATCCCATATCTCTTTGGAAGATTTTAAATGCATGATCCTTGTGAATAACGAAGGACTCACAACTGAATAGAGGCAAGACTTGGCCACGGCTTTTCTTGTAAGTCTTTCCCTTTGATACTTCATTTGATTCACTGTTGCATTGTCTGCTAATGGATCAACTTGATAATCGTCTTCGACTGGCTCCCACAAGTCCAGACCTTCAAGGTACGTTTGCATCTTCACTGCGCAGATCTGGTACGACTCTCCATCAAATAATGGTGCTTGCATGCTTGAAAATCCTTCCATCATGGTGTCTAAAATCCTTTGGATCTACAACACTTTTCTTGTTCGAAGAAGAGTTTCAAGAACTACTCCATAGACCCCTTAAGATCCTTCGATTAAATGCTCTAATACCAATCTTATTTTATGAATACGTATATAAGAACTAGTCATTCGTAGAAGATGATTTAGAGAAGAATGAACTGCTTATTCATTTATTCTCTTTGTATTGGATTTATATACAGTTGCTGTCAACACTATTAACAGGCTTAACAAGAAAATCTGACTTCTTAACTGTCACTAACTACTTCTTGACTTCTAAGATGCTAACAGTTTCCATACTGGTATTTATTGCTGCTTTTGTTACTGAGGATTGTGTGGTACCTGTGATTGGTTCCCGTTCTACTTTTTTAGCTACTGATGCTAAGATGTATATTTTGCTTGATTATAGGCATTGTCATCCGAGATGAGGTGGAGCTTTCTTTGGAGAAAGCTGATAAGGAGGTTTTGGATCATGGTTCTAAGGTTGTTCTTACCAAGGATGCAACTACAATTATGGGAGATGGCAGCACCCAGGAAGCTGTAAAAAAGAGAGGAGTTTAGATTACGAGCCTTATTGAGGTAGGATTATGTTGGCTTTCCTAAAATAAAATATCACTGGCATCTATATCTTGTTGGTCTCCATGTGTATATCGCTGAATATGGTCATGATGGTTTGCTCATGATGTTTGAAATTGCACTTGCTTCAAAAGTGGATGCAATCAAGGAAAGCCTCGGGAATGATGAGGAAAAGGTGATTGTGCATAATGATACATCGTAAAGATCTATAAGTGCGTTCAAAGGCTTCTAATTTGTTTGGTTTTGTCCCTTCATCAATTGGAGAGTTCTTTAAATTGTTTGTTCTTGATAACGGGTTGGAGCAGACATTGTAAAGAGAGCTTTGGGTTATCCTCTTAAATTAATTGCCAAGAATGCTGGTGTTAATGGAAGTATTGTCAGTGAGAAGGTATGTAGTCCCCTCAGTAATACAGTCAAAGATTGACTGGACTACATTGCTGTTGACTAACTATTGAGATCTGTTTTGGGACAGGTTCTTTCCTCTTATATGATTAGGTTGAGATATGAAGATAATCTAATCAACATGGACAACCCTAATCCTAGTTAAGTTGTAATTTTTCTGTAATCTTAGAATTTATAATTTGTAAATTGGACTTTGTATTTATATTTTGTTTATAAAAATTGTTAAGGTTGTAATTAAAATATATGAAGAATATTCTTTTTATTGACTTAATTTAATGATATTTTATTTTTTATATATAATGTTTCAAGTTATTAATTATTTTTTTATAATAAATTGTCAACAAAAAAATATAAATATTATATACAATAACATGGATTAAAAATGTTACAAATAATCATAATTAACATGGTATAATATGTTAAAATATGTATTAAAAATTTGATTACATTTTACAAAACGTATTTAAAAACATTTGGCTACATTTTTATAAACGTAGCTAAAATTTTTTGACTATATTTTCAAAATTATAGTTAATAATTTTTCATTACAAAAACTAAACATAGCTGAAAAGTATTGGCAACGATTTATATGTTAATAATTTTTCGTTACAAAAACTAAACATAGCTAAAAAGTATTTGCAACGATTTCATGAAACGCTGTTAATAGTTTTTAGCTATGAGAATAAAGCGTAGGAAAAAACTATTAACAACGATTAGCGAAAAATGTCTCTCATAATTTTTAGCTATAGAGATTTAGTAACATTTTGGACGACAAATATAAATCGACACTAATAACTTTTAGCGACAAATTTTTCATTGCTAATTGTTGTTTCTGTTACAAAGAGTGAGATTCAAGGTGATATTATTAGGAACCATTTGTTGTTTGAATCGTCTAGCATTATGTTCCTTCCAAAGTAAGCATAGACAATTACCAACTCCAATGAGATAGGCTGTTAGAACCCACTAGGAAATGTAATCTATCCATTGCATTGAGCCTATCTATTGTTTGAGCCTATTCATAATTGCCATCCACAAAAGAAATGAGTCCTGGGTAGTAGGTTTCTATTCTAAATGAGTTTGTTCCAAGCCACCTTCTGTACTCTAGGCCTTGTCATATCCTTACAGCTTTTATTGGTGCATTTACTCTCTGAATTGGTAATCCAAATGTAGCAATCTTTAAACTCAACATTAGGAGATAAATTAGGGATCAATTAAAATAGTAATAGGTATGATATTTTGAACTGAGTTAATGGATTTTAAAAAGTTTAGACACTTAATTAAAAACTTTAAAAGATTACTACTGAAATAAAATAATTTAAAAAGTTTAAAACTTTGAAATTTATTATTCCTTTTAATTGTATGATTAATCATACTTATTATTATTTTAGGTATGTCTATAATATTTAGAATCATACAAAAATAATATAGATAAGTAATGAATGGATTTTTAAAATTCTCAATAAAATCCTCCTACTAATACTAATTTCTTAATAAAGTCTTTTGACGTAAAGTAAGAGAACATATTAATAATATATGTGGGAAATTAAACTGTCAATTATTGACAGTTTAATTTAAAATATTGATGTGATATCTACATAAAAAGTCACGTCAACATCACGATGTCGTATAAATGCCATATTTGTCAATATATATTCAGGTATTTTATATGTGCATGTTACAACATCACTATAATACCGAGGTATATTAAATTTGCAATTTCATTAATAGAGTTAAATGAAAATGACATAATTAAAAAATTTATAGGATTGAAAAAATTAATAAAAAATATAAAAATACTTGATTAGGAAATTAAGCATAATCTTATACTTGTTGATTATAATTGGAGCACCATAATTACCATAATTTCTTGTTTAAATAGATAGCCACACTTAGTTGATGATTTTTTTTGGGTAAGTTACTTGATGATTTGTTTCTAAAATTTAATCTTTCCCTTATGTCGTCATTTCTTACATTACTATTTCTTAGGAAGCTAATTGGAAAAAAGTTCTATTACAAAGGATTTGGTGCATCTGCTCTAAATCGTAGTTACTATAGTAACACTTGTAGTGATACTATACATCATGGAACACACACATTGTCAACAATAGTTGGTAACTTTGTTTTAAGAGTGAATGTGTATGGTAATGTCGGTTTTGTGAGGGCTGAAGTAGTTAAAACAAAACAAAAAAACCAACAAGAACCTAAGGAATCTTGTCGTGCAACTCATTCATATACCGAAAAAGCACATAGTGAAAATATATACACCATTATACCTTGAGCTTAGTATCCAAACTAAATAGAAGATCTCACGACTATGTCTCCTTCCTTACGACTGTCTCTTCTTGCTCACAGTTGTGTCTCCTTTGCACCAAGTGAGATGCATTCTAAGGTATCCATCAAAGATTGATTAGAAGATCTAAAGGTTCCCAAAGCTAGATGATGCTTTAATAGGTTATTGTTGATCCTTAAATCTCAAAAAAATAAACCATTTAAATGGTGATTTATTGCTCAATACATAAGCTAAATGGCAAAGCTTTTGGTTCTTGGCAGATGGAAGAAGAAAATCGCAAGTTTGGAAGAAAGCAAAAGAGAAAAATGAAAAATTGAAACTGTGGAGAGAGGAAGATTAAAAAAAAAGCATAGGTCTTTTTCAAAAACTAGAAAAACGACTTTTTGACAAAACTAGGGGGGTTCATGAAAAAGTCTCAAATGTCCTTGTTTAAAAGAAGCAAAGGAACAAAGCATAATGTTAAAATTCACAAGGGTTTAAACATGCAAAGAACATATCCTAATATATTTGGCCCTATAAATTTCATTTAAAAGCTACTTTGCTATTTATCTCATGTTTCAAAATAATTTAAACACTTGACCCAATTACCATATAACTATACCATATAATTATTTGCATTATTTTGTTGAGCAATAAATTTATATGACATGTCATACATATCAAACAAATTTATCTAGGATTAAATTTTTTATCTAATAACATTTATTCTAAAACCATATGACAACCCAAATAATTATAACATTTATAATAAATTTTATCGTCATATTCATATCTCCATATGATATATATATCTCTTTCTAATCAAATATTTTCTGTAGTGACACATTCGGATCTATGTCATGTTGATAATAGAATTAAAACTCTTTTAATCCTATACATCATAAGCGGTATATAGAAAAATACATTATAATTACTCAAGTGACATAGATGATAAGTATCGTACACAAATCACGTCCCCGAAGCAATAATTGACCATGTCAATTCTCTTGTTGCATAATATCTTGAATAAATGCAAGATTGGAATATTTCATTTTTGCCAATTTATTCCTTCTTAATTTCCAAAGTAAATCGTAAATATGATTAACTCCTTAATCATATTGCATGCATATAATATTACTTTATCAAGGGCCCATAGATATTATCGCTTATATCATATACGAGGGACTATAGTATTCTTGATGAACATTTGTCCTCTACATAAGTTACGCATACTGTGGCATTATCTGTATAGCTACCTGTTATAGTTAGCGTTGGACAATGCAAACAAATACACATTTCTCATGTAAGAAAATGAACGTTTCATAGTATAGAATTTAAGACATGTATGAAATATTAATGACATAAACACAATCCTAATAATGTTTCAAATAGGGTCTGTCGAATACTATAATCTCCAATATGTATCTATGTGATTAAACTGATAACTCTTTATCGAATGGCTTGTGGAACATCACCATCATTTAATCCACACACTAATCTTTTAGTGGTCAATTAATATTCCATGTTAGTTACCAATATTAGCAACATTTCAGAGTAATCATTATTTTCATTACAGAGTTCTACAATCTTAATCCTCAACTCGAGCCATCCATAAATAATTAAAAGTCATGAAACAAAATGATATAAACCATTTAATTCATGAACATAACTGTTAGAATACAACAACCTAAATATTGGCTTCTAGATCATAACATAACAAGTAATGGATTCAATCACATGTTATTAATCAACTAGGAACAAATGGGGAAGAAATTGATGATATCTATGTGATTGGAAAAATTCTACAGTTGCTATATTCAAAATTAAAATTTGCTGCAATTATAATTAAAGAAGCTAATGAATCAGAAGATATGATAGTAAAGTATCTTATAGGATCTCTCCAAGTCTATGAACAAAGGATGACATACATGGGAGAAAAAAAATCATAGAGTAAGATTTATAAACCAAACTGTCCACAACAGGTAAAGATGAAGATTCAGGAGGAAAAGGAAGTTTTAATAGAGATATTAGACTTGGAAGAAGAGGAATAGGAGGTAGATGACTATCAATAAATGTCACTAATGATACTGGTTCAAGTTTTCAAAGAGAAAGAGTTTATGGTAGAGGTCGAGGCAGCATATATGGAAAAGGATGTGGAAGGAGTTCTTGAAGGTACGAGAGATCATATATTCAATGCTTTTATTGCAAAAGTTTTGGCCATTATGCTGTTGAATGCTACTTTATCAAAAATAAAAATGAGAATAAGGAGAATTTTATTAAAAAAGAAGATATTGTAGAAGAACTAATCTTATTGCTTGTTTATGAAAATAATAATCATTGTAACATTAGTATATGGTTTTTAGATACTAGTGCACTAAACCATAAGTGTGAAAAAATGAGTTCTTTGTGGTGTTTGAGAAGAAACACTATGGAAATGTTACTTTTGGGGATTTTTCTCAAAGACATATGCTAGGAAAAGGCAAATTTCTTATTAAACTCAAGAGTGGTGAGAATAAGCTTTTCACAGATGTTTATTACGCTCCAGTTATGAAAAATAAAACTTTGAGCTTAAGATAATTACTTGGAAAGGGGAATGATATGGAGATGAAAAAGATGGAGCTGTTTGTTTGTGATAATAATGATGCTTTGATTGCTCAAGTGAATATGTCAAAGAATAGGATGTTTCCTTTGAAATTGTATGTAAATTAATCAAATTATTTACAAGCCTCAATTGATGATGACTCAACTTTTTAGCATCTTTAATTTGGACACTTGAACTTCAAAGTTTTGAAGCTTTTGGAGAAGTAGAACATGGTGAAAGGCTTGCTAAAGATTGACATACCAAAAAGCCTATGTGAAGTTTGTGCCATCAAAAAGTAGTAAAGAAAGTCATTTATGGGAAGGAGATAAAAAAGGACTATATGACAATTAGACTTAATGCATTCAGATATTTGCAATCCTATCAATTAGTGGATAAAGGCATTTCTTGACCTTTATAGATGATCATAGTGAAACAAAAATTAGTGTATTTGTTGAATTAAAAAATAATAAGTTTTGAGTAATTCAAAGAATTCAAAATTTTAGTTGAAAAATAAAGAGATTTTCATATTAAAATGTTTGAAAACTGACAAGGGAGGAGTGTATATTTCAATTGAGTTTGAAAATTTTTATAAAGAAAATGGGATTGTTCAACAACTCATAATGCCCAAACATGCCATAACAAAATGGTGTTTCAGAAATAACAAATAAAACTATTATTAACATGGTTAAATATAAGTTAAAAGAAAAAGGGTTCCTAAGGAATTTTAGGGAGAGGCTGTTGTAATTGTTATGTAATTTTTGAACTTGTTTCCTTAAAAAAGAATTGAGAATGTCACACCTTAAGGAGTTCGGAGCTATGAAGAGCCTAAAGTTCATTATTTGAGAGTTTTCAAAAGTATTGCTTATGGAAAAATTCCTGAAGAAAAGAAGACAAAGCTTGAAGATAAGAGTTAAAAGTGCAGTTTTTTAGGCTTTAAAGAAAGTGGGACTACTTACAAACTCTACAATCTTATCACAAAGGGGTGTAGAATTTGATAAAGGGCAAATACGGAATTACAAAGTGAATGACTAACAAAGGCATGTTGTAGTTCAAGAAGAGATAAATGTGACAAAGAAAGATTGGAAGTCTAGCAACTCTAGTACACCACTAAAGAAGACAAGAACCATCCAAGATATCTATAATGTAACACAACAGATCGAATATAAAGATGATAAATTAAATTCTTATCCCTTTCTTTTCAAATTACGAATCCCTTTTGTACTAACGTGAGGAACTTCAATATTATGCCCTTATATTTGTGGGGTTGTTGGCATTCTCAAAGCTCTCCACCCAAATTGGAGTCCTGCTGCAATCCTGTCTGTGTTAGTGACTACTGGTAGACATTGTTTTCCATTTCCTTGTCGTATACAAAACATATTAGCTTCAAGTTTCATTAACTTAGATTTTGGTCTTATTCATTTATAACTTTAATAAAAGGCAATAATTAGGAGCTAGTTACCATTTCAACCTTCAATACACTAGCAACTCCATTTGATTATAGGGTGGGACATCTCGACTCAAACCGTGCAGTGCAACTTGGGCTTTTTGATGATTTGGAAATTAAAGACTTGTTGAACTTCACAAGTTTTATGGGTCTAAAGCTATTTTAGACAAAAATTTCATATCAATTCTATTGAATTTGCTCTTCAAAATTGTTAACTGTCTTTATAGATCAAAAGGAACAAAGATCTAATAAATTCGAGGAAAAAACTTACGAGTTGATGTTGTTTGTAGAGGACATGTCTTGTGTTAGGGATACACACGCCTGTATAAATGATGGAGACGGTTGTGTGGATGACCGTGTAATTTTTTAT